>RXID01019167.1:36907-47185 GCA_005019695.1 Trichopus zeylanicus subsp. travancoricus
GTAGTAGTAATAGTAGTAATAGTAGCAGCAGTAGTAGTAATAGTAGCAGTAGTAGTAATAGTAGTGGTAGTACTACTAGTAGTAGTTGTAAGAAATAGTAATACTAATAGTACCAGTAGCTACGTTAGCAGTAGTGGTAGTAGTAATATTAATAGTAGTCCCAGTAGCAGCAGTAGCAGTAATAGTTGTAGATGTAGTGGCAGTAGCTATAGTAGCAGTACTGGTAGCAGTAGTAATAGTAAGAGTACTAGTTATAGTTGCAATTGTAGCGGTAGTAGTAGTGTTTATTGTACTAGTAGTCCTAGTAGCAGCAGTAGTTGTAACATCAGTAGTAGCTGCAATAGTAGTTCTGGTAGTAGTAGCAGTTGCTGTAGTAGTAGCAATAGTAGTAGTAGTAGTGATAGTAGTTGTAGTAGTATCATAAGTAGCGGTAGTTGTTGTAATTGCAATAGTAGCAATAGTAGCTGTAGCAGTGCTAGTAGTAATAGCAATAGTGGTAGCAATTATTATTGTCATAGTACTAGTCATAGTAATAGTAAAACTAGTTGTAGTGGTTGTAGTAGTAGCAGCAGCAGCAGTAGTAGTCGTAGTAGCAGTAGCAGCAGTTGTAGCAATAGTAATTGTTGTTGCAATAGTAGTCATAGCAGAAGCATTTGTATTAGTAGCAATAGTAGTAGCAATGGAAGATGTATTAGTAGTGGTAGTGGTGGCAGGTGCAACAGTTAGAGCCGTAGTAGTAGTAGCAGTAGTAATAGTAGTAGTAGAGGTAGTAGTAGTAGTAGCAGTATTAGTAGTAGATTAGTTGCGGTAGTAGCAATAGTAGTGGTAGGACCTAGCAGTAGTAGAAGAAGCAGTAGCAGTAGCAGTAGCAGTAGTAGTATTAGAAGTGGTAGGAGTAGTAGCAGTAGCAGTAGCAGTAGTGTTGGCAGGAGTAGTATTAGAAGTAGTAATAGAAGTAGTAGTAGTAGTAGTGGTAGTAGTAGGTGTAGTTGTAGTAGGAGTAACCCTAATGGTAATAGCAGTAGTAGTAGAAGCAGCCGTTGCAGTAGTACTAGTAGTAGTATGAGAAGTGGTAGTAGTAGTAGTTCTTATTGTAGCAGTTATCATGGTCATTGCAGTTTTAGTAGTTGTAGTACAAGCAATAGCTATAGCAGTAGTAGCAGTAGTAGTAGTAGTAATGTAGTAGTAGAGTAGTAGTAGTAGTAGTAGTAATAGTAATAATAGTAGTAGTTACAGTAGTAGTAGAAGTTACAGTGGCCATAGCAGTAGTTGTAGTAGGCATGGCAGTGGCAACTACTGTAGTAGCAGTAGTAGTGGATGTAGTAGTAGTTAGTAGTAGTAGCAGCAGCAGTAGAAGTAGTAGTAGAAGTAGCACCAGTAGCTGTGGCAGTAGTAGTAGCCATTGCCATTGTGGTAGTAGTAGTAGTAGCAATTTGTAGTAGTAGTAGTAGTGGTAGTAGCAATAGCAGTAGTATCAGTAACAGTAGTAGTGGTAGTAGTAGTTAGTAGTAGTAGCAGTAGTAGTTGTAGTGGAAGCAGTAGTAGTTGAAATTGTAGCAATAGTACAAGTAGCATTTGTAGCAATTGTAGTAGTAATAGTAGTAGCATTTGCAGTAGTAGTAGTAACAACAACAATAGCAACAGTAGGAGTAGTAGTAGTAGTAGTAGCATTAGTAGAAGTAGCAGTAGTCGTAGTAACAATTGTGGTAGTATTAGTGGTAGTAGTAATAGCAATAGTAGTAGTAGTAGTAATAGCAATTGTAGTAGTAGCAGTAGTTATTGTAGTTGCAGTAGAACTAGCAGTAGTAATAGTAGTAGCAGTAGCATCAACAGAAGGAGCAGCGGTAGTAGAAGTTGTAGTATTAGTCAAAGTTGAAGTAGTAGTAGGAGTAGTAGTAACAGTAGTAGTAGTAATAGTAGTAGGAGTAGGAGTATTAGTTGTAGTTGTAGTAGTAGTAATAGTAGTAGTAGTAATAATAGCCCATTAGTAGCATATTAGTAGTAATAGGAGTAGTTGTAGCAGTAGTAGTAGTAGTACCCAAAGTGGCAGTAGTAGCTGTAGTTGTAGCAATAGCACTAGTAGTAGTGGTAGTAGCAGCAGTAGTAGTATATTACCTATAGTAATAGTACTAGTAGCAGTAGTAGTGGTAGCTGAAGTAGTCGTAATAGGAGAAGTGGTAGTAATAGTTGTAGTAGTTGTAACAGTAGCAGAATTATTGGTAGCAACTATTGTTGTAGCAAAAGTAGTAGTAGTAGAAGTAGCGATAGTAGTCGTAGCTATAGTCTTAGCAGCAGTAGTAGTAGTAGTACAAAAAGTAGCAATTGTAGCAGAAGTAGAAGGAGGACTAGTAGTAGTGGTAGTAGTAGTAGTGGTAATAGCGATAGTAGCGGTAGTACAAATAGTAGTAGTCATAGTAGTAGTAGAAGTAGTTGCAATAGCAGTAGTAGTGGTAATAGAAGTAGCAGTGCGAAAGCAGTAGTCGTAGTGGCTGTAGTCATAGTAGCAGTAGTAGTAGTACTACTACTACTACTCCTACTAGTAGTTGTAGTAGTAGTTGGAGTAGAGGTAGTAGTAGTTGTTGTAGTAGTAGTAATAGTAGTAGGAGTAGGTGTTGTAGTAGAAGTGGTAGCAGTAGAAGTGATAGAAGTAGTAGTAGTTGGTGTAGTAGTAGAAAGAGTAGGAAGAGGAGCAGTAGTTGTAGTAATAGCTGTAGGAGCCGTAGAAGTAGTAGTACTAGTAGTATCATTAGTAGTTGTTGTTGTTGTATTACTACTGGTAGTCGTACAAGTAGTAGTACTAGTAGTAGTAGTAGTAATAGCAGTTGCCGCAGTAGTAGTAGTAGTAGTAGTAGTAGTAGTAGTAGTAGTAGTAGTAGTAGTAGTAGTAGTAGTCGTCATTGTTGTTGTTGTTCTTGTTATTGTAGAAGTAGTTGTAGTTGTAGTAGTAGTAGTAGTTGTAGTAGTCGAGGTAGCTGTAACAGTAGTAATGGTACTAGTAGTAGAAGTAGGGGAAGTAGTAGTAATAGCTAAAGTAGCTGCAGTAGTAGTAGCAATGGTACTAGTAGTAGAAGGAGGAGTAGTATTAGTAGTAGTAGTAGCATTAGTTGTAATAGAAGAAGTGGTTCTAGTAGCAGTAGTAGTAGCATTAGTTATAGTAGTAGTAGCAGCAGCAATATTGATAGCAGTTGTAGTAGCTGTAGCAACTATAGTTGTAGCTATAGTAGTAGCAGTAGCAGTAGTGGCAATAGTAATAGTAGTAGCAGTAGTAGAAGTAGTGGTAGTATAAGTAGTAATAGTAGTAGCAGTAGCAATAGTACCAGTACTAGTTGTACTAGTATTAGTATTACCAATAGTAGCATCCGTTGTAGCAGCAGTAGTTATTGTTGTACTGTTAGTGGTAGTTGTAGAAGCAGCAGCAGCAAAAGTGGTAATAGTAGCAGTAGCAGCAACAGTTGTAGGAGCGGTAGCAGCATTAGTACTAGTAGGAGTAGTACTCATAGTGGGAGTAGCAGTTGCAACAATAGTAGTAGTAGCAGTAGTAGTAGTAGCAATAGCACTAGCAGTAGTAGTAGCAGTAATAGTAGTAGTACTAGTAGTAGTAGTAGTAGTAGCAGCCACAGTTGTTGTAGTAGTAGTAATAGCAGTAGTAGTAGTAACAACAATAGTAGTAGTAGTAGTAGTAGCAGTAGGAGGTGTAGTAGTAGTAGCAGCAGTAGAAGAAGTAGTAGCAGTAGTAGCAGCAATAGCAATAGTAGTAGTAGTAGCAGTTATTGCAGTAGTAGTAGGAGTAGCACTGGTAGCAGAAGCAATAGTGTCAACAGTAGCAGTTGTAGCAGTAGTCATAGTAGTGGCCATAGTTTTCGCTGAAGTAGTCATAGTTGTAGTAGTATTATTAGTATTAGTATTAGTAGTAGCTATAGTAAAAGTTGTAGCAGTAGTAGCACAAGTAATAGTACTAGTAGTAGAGCCATTAGTAGTAGTAAAAGTTATCGCAGTAGTAGCAGTAGTAGCAGTCAAAGTAGTTCTAGCAGCAGTAGTAGTAGTAGTAGTTGTAGTTGTAGGAGAGGTAGTAGTACTAGTAGTAGTTAGTGCAGTAGAAGTAGTTGTTGAAGTAGTACTATTAGTAGCAATAGTAGCAATAGTAGTTGTAGTAGTAGAAGTAGCAGCAGCAGTAGTAGTAGCAGTAGCAATAGTGGTAGAAGTAGTGGTAGAAGCCATAGCAGCAGTAGTAGCTGTAGTAGCAGTAGTATTACTAGTTGAAACAGTAGTAGTAGTAGCAATAGTATTACTAGTTGAAGCAATAGCAGTAGTAGAAGTAGTAGCAGTAGCAGTATTAGTTAGTAGTACTAGTTGTGGTAGCAGTAGCTAAAACAGTAGTTGTAGTTGTAGTAGTAGTAGTAAGTAGGAGCAATAGTAGTAAGTGTAGTAATAGTAGTTGTTGTTGTAGCAGTTGTAGTAGCAATAGTTAGTTAGTCTTAGTAGTAGAAGAGTCTTAAGTAGTCGTCGTCCGTATTAGTAGTACCAGCAGCTATTGTTGTAGTAGTAGTAGTTGCATTAGTAGCAGTAGTAGTAGCAATAGCGGTGGTGGTAGCAGTAGTTGTGGTTGTAGGAGAAGAAGTAGTAGTAGTGGTAGTAATAGTAGTAGTAGTGGTAGCGGTACTAGCAGTAGTAGTAGCGGTGGTAGTAGCCGTAGCAGAAGTTGTAATAGTGGTAGTAGTAGTAGTAGTACTAGCAGTAGTAGTGGTAGTAGTAGTAGTAGTAATCATTGTTGTAGTTGCAGTAGTACTAGTAGCTGTAGTAGCAACAGTAGTAGAAGTAGTTGTTGTAGTAGCAAGAGCAGTAGTAACAGTAGTAGTAGTAGTAGTAGTTGTTGTTGTTGTTATGGTGTTATTAGTAGAACTAGCAATCATAGCAGCAGTCGTAGTATTCATTGTAGTAGTGGCCATTGCAGCAGTAGTAGTAGCAGAAGTAGCCGTCATAGCAGTAGTAGTTGTTGTTATGACAATAGTAGTTATCGTGAAAGTAGTAGTAATAGTAGTAGTAGTAGTAGTAGTAGTAGTAGTAGTAGTAGTAGTAGTAGTAGTAGTAGTAGTAGTAGTAGTAGTAGTAAGAGTTGTAACACTAGCAATAGTAGCATTAGTAGCAGCAAAAGTTGTGGCTATAGTAGCTATAGCAGTAGTGGTGGTAGCAGCTCTAGCAGTTCCGTAGTAGCAGTAGTAGGAGTAGTAGTAGTTGTTCTTTTTGTAGTATAGTTGTTGGTGCTGTAGTAACAGTAATAATAGTAGCAGTAGAGCAGTAGTAGAAGTAGTAGTTGTTGTAGTAGTAGCAGAAGTAGTACTAGTAGTAGTGGAAGTAGCGATAGGTGCAGTTGTAGTAGTAGTAGTAGAAGATGTAGTAGTAGCATAGCAGTAGCTATAGTAGTCGTACTAGCAGTAGTGGTAGTAGTATTAGTACTTTGTGTAGTAGTCGCAGTAATAGTACTAGTAGTAGTGGTAGTTCTTGTTATTGTTGTTGCAGTAGTAGAAGTAGTTGTTGTAGTTGTGGTAGTAGTAGTAGTCGTAGTCGTAATAGTTATAGTGGGGGTAGTAGTAGTAATAATAGCTATAGTTGAAGTAGTAAAAGTAGTAGCAGCAGCTGTAGTTTTAGTTATCGTCACAGGAGTTGTTGTAGCAGAAGTGGTAATTGTAGAAGGAGTAGTGGTAGTTGTAGTAGTAGTAGTAGTAGTAGTAGTAGTAGTAGTAGTAGTAGTAGTAGTAGTAGTTGCAGCAGTAGCAACAGTAGTAATGATGGTCTAAGTAGCTATAGTTGTAATAGTTGTAGTTATAGTAGTAAAACTAGTAGAGTAGTTGTAGTTGTAGTTATAGTAACAACACTAGTAGTAGCAGTAGTTGTTATAGAAAAAGTAGCAACTATAGTAGGAGTAGTGGTAGTTATAGTAGTAGTAGTAGTAGCAGAAGTAGTAGTTGCAGTAGTAATAGTAGTAGTTTTAGTATTACTAGTAGTAGTTGTGGTAGTAGTAGCAGTAGGAGCAATAGTAGTAGTAGAAGTAGTGGAGAAGTAGTAGTAGCAGTCTTAGTAGTCATAGTCGTCGTAGTAGTAGTAGCAGTTGTAGTAGTTGTTGTAGCAATAGTAGTAGTAGGAGTGGTAATAATAGTTGTAGTGGTAATAATAGTAGTAGCAGTAGTAGAAGTATTAGTAGAAGTAGTAGTAGCAGCGGTAGCAGAAGTAAGAGTAGTAGCAGCGGTAGCAGAAGTAAGAGTAGTAGTGGTAGTAGCAGTAGTAATAGTAGTCGCAACAATAGCTGTAGTAGTTGTAGAAATAGTCGTAGCGACAGTAGCCATAGTAGTAGTAGCAATAGTAGCAACAGTAGCAACAGTAGCAGTAGCAATTGTAGTAGGTATAGTGTTAGTAGCATTAGTAGTAATAGTAGCATGAGTGGTAGTAGTAGCTATTGTAGGAGTAGTAGTAGTATTAGTAGGAGTCATACCAGTAGTAGTTATTGCTGTAGTAGTAGTAGGAGCAGTAGCACTGGCTGTAATAGTAGTAGTAGGTGTAATAGCGCTGCTTCTAGTAGTGGTAGTAGTACTAGCAGCAGCAGTACTGGTAGCGGCAGTATTAGTAACAGAAATTGCAGTAGTAGTAGTAGTAGTAGCAGCAGCAGCAGTAGTAGTAGTAGTAGTAGTTGTTGTTGTTGTTGTTGTTATAGTAGTAGTAGTAGTATAGTAGTAGTAGTAGTAGCAGTAGCAGCAGCAGCAACTGTAGTAGTAGTGGTAGTAGTAGCAGTGGCACTAGCTGTTGTAGTAGTAGTAGTAGTGATTATAGCAGTAGTACTAGTAGCAACAGTATTTGTAGGAGAAATTACAGTAGTAGTAGTAGTAATAGTAGTCATAGTAATAATTGTAATAGTAGTAGTAGTTGCAGTCGAAGTACTATTAGTTGGAGTTGGTGCAGGAGTAGGACTTGTAGAAGTAATAGCAAAAATATAAGTACAAGTAGCAGTAATAGGAGTAGTAGAAGTTGTTGTAGGACAACAGCAGTAGTAGTAGAAGTAGTAGTAGTAGTAGTAGTAGTAGTGGTAGTAGTAGTATTAGTAGTAGGAGTATTAGGAGTACTAGTAGTAGTAGTCTTTGTAGTAGTAGTTGTAGTAGTAGTAGTAGTATTAATAGTAGTAGTGATAGTAGTAGTGGTAGTAATGGTAGTAGTAGCCGTTGTGCTTGTAATAGTAGTAGTAGCAGGCGTAGTAGTACTAGTAGTTGTAGGACTCGTAGTAGCAATAGTAGTTGTAGAAGTACTAGTAGTAGTCATAGTAGAAATAGTAGTAGTAGTGGTAATAGTATTAAAAGTAGTGGTAGTAGCAGTAGTAGTTGTTGTAGCAGCTGCAATAGTAGTTATAGTAGTAATAGTATTAAAAGTAGTGGTAGAAGCAGCTAGAATAGTAGTTGTAGTAGAAGTAGTAGTAATTTTAGATATAGGAGTAGTAGTAGTAATAGAAGGGGCAGCAGTTGTAGTTGGAGTGGGGGGTAGCTGTAGTAGGAGTTGTAGTCATAGGAGTAGTTGTGCCAGTAGCAATTGTAGTAGTAATAGTAGTTGTCGTAGTAGTAGCTATAGTTGCAGTAGCAGTTGTAGTAGGTGTACCAGTAATAGTAGTAGCAATAGTGGTAGTGGTAGTAGTAGTAGTAGTACCAATGTCGGTAGTAGTAGTGGTATAAGTAGCAGTGGTAGTTGTTGTGGAAGTTTTAGAAGTAGTTGTTGTAGTAGTAGTAGTAGTACCAGTTGTAGCAGGAGGAGTAGTAGTAGTAGTTGTTATTGTTGTTGTAGTAGTAGTAGTAGCAGTAGTAGTAGCAATATCGGTAGTAGTGGTGGTAGGAGTAGTAGTAGTAGTGTTAGTAGAAGTTGTAGTAGAAGTAGTCATACTACTAGTAGTAGTAGTTGTTCTTGTTGTTGTAGGAGTAGTAGGAGCAGCAGTAGTGTTTGGAAAAGGTGTAATCGTAGTAGTAGTAGTAGTGAAGTACTACAAGTTGTGCAATACTAGTAGTAGTAGTAGTTGAAGTAATAATTGGAGTAGTAGTTATTGTTGTAGCAGTTGTAGTCGTAGGAGTAGTAGTAGTAGCGATAGTAGTAGCGGCAGTAGCGGCAGCAGCAGTTGTTTTAGTAGCAGAAGTAGTTGTAGGGGGAGTAGTAGAAGTAGAAAGAGCAGTAGTAGTAGTAAGTTGAGTAGTTGTAGCACTAGAAGTAGTAGTATTAGTAGTAGTTGAAGGAGGAGGAGTAGTAGTAGTAGTAGTAGCAGCAACAACAATGGCAGATGTAGTAGTAGTAGAAGAAGTAGAAGTTCTACTACTTGCAGTAGTAGTAGTAGTAGCAACAACAACAGTAGTAGTTATAGTAGCACTAGTAGTAGTAGTGGTAGTAGAAACAATAGTTGTAATAGTAGGAGTAGTAGCCGTAGCCGCAGTAGTAACAGTAGTAGCAGCTGTAGTAGTAGCTGTAGTAGTAGTAGTAGTAGTAGCAGTAGCTGTGGTAGTTGTAGTACTAGTAGTAGTAGTGGTAGCAGTAGTCGTGGTGGTACCAGTTGATGTAGTACAGTAGTAGTAGAAATGGTAGTAGTGGTAGTAGTGGCAGCAATTGCAACAGCAGTAGTACTAGTAGTAATAGTAGTGGTACCAACTGTTGCAATAGTTGCAATAGTATTAGTAGTACTACTAGTAGAAGTAGCCGCAGCAGGAGTAGTTCTAGTAGTTGTAGTAGTAGAAATAGTAGTAGGAGAAGTAGTAGTAGTAGTGATAGTAAGAGAAGAAGCATAGTAGTAACAGTAGCGGTAGCAGTATTAGTTTTGATAGAAGTAGGAGTAGTAGTTGCTGTTGTAGAAGTAGCAGAAATTGTTATAGTAGTTGTAGAAGTAGCTGTAGCAGCGGTAGTTGTTATCATAGTCATAGTGGTTGTACTACAGTGGCATTAGTAGTACTACCAGTAGTAGTAGTACTAGCCGCAGTCGTAGTAGTAGTAGTAGTAGTAGTAGTAGTTGTAGGGTAGTAGTAGCGGTAGTAGTAGCAGTAGTTGTAGCAGTAGTAATAGTAGAAGTAGTAGTAATAGTAGTAGTAGTATTAGTCGAGTAGGAATAGTAGTTGTAGCAATAGTGGTGGTAGCAGTAGCTGTAATACTACTAGTAGTAGCAGCAGCAATAATAGTAGTAGTAAGAGTAGTAGTTGTACTACTAGTAGTAATAATAGCAGTATAAGTAGTAGCAATAGTAGTTGTAATAGGAGTAATAGTAGTACTAGTAGTGATATTAGTGGTAATAGGTCAAGTAGTATGGGTAATAGTAGTACTAGTAGTAGTAGTTGTAGTAGTAATAGTCGTAGTACCAGTAGTAGTAATAGTAGTAGTAGTTGTAGTTGTGGTAGTAGTAGTAGTACTAGCATTAGCAGTAGCAGTAGTAGGAGTAGTATTGGTAGTTGTAGTAGTAGGAGAAGGAGAAGTCACTGTAGTACTGGTAGCAGTAGTTGTTGTAGTAGTAGTAGTAGTAGTAGTAGTAGTAGTAGTAGTAGTAGTAGTAGTTTTAGTAGTAATAGCAGCAGAATAAGTAGTAGTAGCAGCAGTAGTATGTGTAGGAGTCCTTCTACTAGCAATAGGAGTACTAGTAGCAGTAATAGTAGTGATAGTAGAAGTAATAGTAGTAGTAGTAGTAGTAATAGTAACATAAGGAGTAGTTGTAGTAGTAGTAGTAACATTAGGAGTAGTTGTAGTAGTTGTAGTAGTTGTAGTAGTGGTAAAATTAATAGTAATAGTAGTAGTTTTTGTAGTAGCAGTACTTATTGTAGTAGTTATAGTAGTAGTGTAGTATTAGTTGTTGTATTAGTAGCAGTAGTAGCAGTAGTAGCAGTAGTAGCAGTTGTACCAGTAGCAAAAGTAGTAGTAGTAACAGTTGTGGTAGTAGCAGAAGTAGTAGTAGTAGTAGTAGCAGTAGTGGTAGTATTAGTAACAGTAATAGTAATATGAGTAGTAGTAGAAGTAGTAATACCAATAGCCAAAGAAATTGTAGGAGTTGTTTAGGAGTAGGAGTAGAAATAGTAACAGTACTTGAAGTAGTAGCAATTGTAATAGGAGTACTCGAAGTAGAAGTTGTAGTAGTAGTAGTAGTGGTAGCAGTTGTAGTTGTTCTAGTAGAAATAGTAATAGTAGTAGCAGTAGTAGTGGTAGCAACTGTTGTAGTAGCAGCAGTTGTAGCAGCAACTTTAGCAGTAGTTGTGGTAGTAGTTGTAATAGTAGCAGTAGTTGCCG
>RXID01019168.1:0-164478 GCA_005019695.1 Trichopus zeylanicus subsp. travancoricus
TTTTTTTATCTTTAGATTTTTATTGCTTAAAAATATTTAAATAAATTCAATTAATTCTTGCTTTTTTTATTTCACCCATTTTCTTATTTCCTTTTTTCATAAATACTATTTAAACAAATTTAAATAATTTTTGTCATTTTTATTCCATCTCTTTTTTTATTTAGATTTTTTTGCTTAAAAAAGACCTAAATAAATTTTAATTAGTTCTTGCTTTCTTATTTCACTCTTTTCTTGCTTTTTTAATTAGTTCTTATTTTTTTATTTCACTCTTTTCTTCTTTTCTTTTTTATAGATATTGATTAAAGAAACTGTTGAATAAATTTCAATTAGTTCTTATTATTTTTTCTTCCATTTTTATATTTTTTCATGAATTTATAAATGTGGAAGAGAGACATTTTTTTTTTCATTTATAAATTTATGGTTTACTATTTGAGAGAGATTTTTTTTACTATCATGAATTCATAGTTTTCTATTTGGGAGAGAGACATTTTTTATTGCATCCATGAATTTAGGATTTTCTATTTAGGATAGTGGCTTTTTTTTATTTTATGCTTTTTCGTTGCTTTTTTTTTTTTATGAATTCATGGTTTACTATTTGAAAGAGATATTTTTATTTTTTAAATTTATAAATTCATGGTTTCCTTGTTGGGAGAGAAGTTTTTTTGCCATCATGAATTCATGTTTCCCTATTTGGGAGAGAGGTTTTTTATTTCATACATAAATTCATGATTTCCTATTTAGGATAGAGGTTTTTTTATTTCATCATTTTTCTTGTTACTTTTTTCATAAATTGAACTATTTGGAAGAGATATTTTTCTTTTATTTTTTTATAGTTTTGTTCTCTCAAATTAGATTTCGGTGAAGGAGAAATAATAAAAAAAAGCGAATAACCCATGGAAGTGTTGCAGCTATTAAATTTCTCTCCTTACCCCATGTTATTATCATTCCTTCTCATTTTCGATTTTCTAATTTTTTTGTATTTTAAGATTATTTTACAAGCTTGTTAAGTTTGAGAAAGTAATGATATAAGAGTGAAATAGTTTCATGGATGTTGTGTCGAGGTCCATAGACAAAAATAAAGAATTTGACAATCGCATCGACCCTGTCTTTCGCAAATGTCCTCCTCATCATCTTCTTCCATATTTTCAATTTTTATTTGTGAGTTTCAATAATGAAGATGAAAATTTGGCAATTGCACTGGTCTTATCACTTATAAAAGTCCTTCTCCTCATTTTTTTCTCTTATTTTTGTTTTTATTTATTGCATATTTTCTAATTTTTTTGAGCTTTGCATATTGAAATTAAAGAAAATCATGAATCATTGTTATGACATTTTTTTAATTTTTTTTTAAAAATATTTTTTATAATTTATTGTATATGAGTTGATAATGATTCAATAAAAATGAATTGAAAGAGTAGCGACTTAACAATTTCATACTTGAAGTCAAAAAGATTTCTAGATTTTATATTAGATAAAGTTTTGATTAATTATCATAATTTCACAATTTATCTCTATCAAGATGATAGAGAATAAATTTTATAAAAGTGAAACACATCTTTTAATTAATTATTTTATTTTTACATCAAAATAATTTTTTATTATAATAAATAATAATATTATATAATAACTTGTGTAGATATATATGATAAAAATATGACAAAAAATTTAAATTTAATTTCTTTAAATACTAAATAACCTATATTATAATATAGCATATACAAGCTATGTGCATCATATAGAGATATAATTTTTTAATAATAATAATAAAATATGTGATCCTTCGTTGACATTGATGCACATGTCTGTTTGTTAAAACTCCTAACTTTGTTGTGCTGCAAATAAAATAATTATGGTGGGTCTATGCATTTATTATCCACAAACGTGATGATTATATTTTATAATAATATTATATAATTCAATTTTAATTTAAAATTTTAATCAATTAATCATGATTTTCGTAGTTTAGAGCGTAACATAGAAATCATTTTCGTAATTAAGAGGAAGAACGGGGATAAAATGGGTACTTCAAAACCCTTCCTTAGATTCGTGATGGCAACATCGATGGAGGCCTCGGACGCGTAAACAGACGCATGAACATTTTAATTATTTTTGCAACAAAATTCTCGATTTTGATTTAATTACGTGATTATCAAAGCATTGTTCAGAGCCGACCATTTCTGAACCGGCCGCGCACTCATCCGCACGTGCGCTTGCCAATGAGCAATCGACACGTATACCAAGCTTCCGCACCTCGGTCCGACCTCCCCCAGAAGTTACGCCGTCTTCCAGGACTAGGGCAGCAATCTTTCCGGGCCGGGCTCGGACTTCAATGAACCCGAGCCCGGCCAGACTGTGTTGAATTTTTCCGGCCGGTATTTCGGGCTTCCTGGGGCCTGCCCGGACCACTGATAGCCCTATCCAGGACTCAGGACTCCCGGGTAGGACTGTGCATTCGGTTAAAATCAAACCGAAATTTTCGAAATTTTAAAATCCAGAATCGAACCAAATCGAATAGTATAAAAATCGAATCCGAACTGAATCGAAATATTTCAGTTCGGTTCAATTATAACCAAATTGTAAATCGAATTTTTATAAGAGCCTGTTTGAATCTGGTCATTTGCATAAGGGAAAAAAAATAGTACAGGATATTCAATAGATACATTATACATAACCTGAATTCTTGACACTGATATCTAGTCCAATTGCAAGTTTGCAAATTGCAACCTAATAAATAATCAATTAATCTCAGTATCTCACATGCCACAATGGCACAACCGCACAAGCAAGACCAAGACACTTCAAGACTTCAAGTGAATCAAGTCTTCAAGTTGCAAGAGCAGCAGGAGCAGCAGGACAATGTATAGTAGCAGTCTAGAAGAAACAGACAAGCTGCAAAGCACTTCAACAGTTCAACTTTATGTAGCAAGACATTTCAAGACTTTAAGCGAATCAAGTCTTTAAGTTGCAGGAGGCTAGGAGCAGCAAGAGTAGCAGAACAATGTATAGTAGCAGTTTAGCAAAAGCAGACAAGCTGCAAAATACTTCAACAGTTCAACTTCATGTAGCAAGATACTTCAAGACTTTCAAGTTCCAAGTCTTCAACAGTTCAACACTTCAACTTCATACTTGCAGGAGCAGGCGAGCAACAAGACAATATATATTGTATAGTAGCAGAAGCTGGCAAGCTGCACTGTTACAGAACACTTCAACAGTTTAACTTTATACTTGCAGAGTTGCAGGATAATGTGCAGTAGTAGGACAATCCTATAAGGCTATAATATCATTTTTACAAGTCAAATAACTCGGCATCAGCAAACTGCAAGACAACAACTGTAATTATGTGGTTCAGAATAAATATGATCAATTTAGTAATCAGTTAGCATTTGAACTTTGAAGGATTATATCATGTCCAATGATCCATTAAGAAAAGCTTGAAAAATCTCTTGTAGTTCCGTGTACAGAAGTAACATAACAGAAGAAAGAAGTTCCAACTTCCAAGCAGCATAACATTACTAGGGTGAAGCCAAAGAAGGAGACAATCGTCCAATCAGTCACTTGCCCACATGCGAGCATAGCATATGGCAATGAGCCAATGATTCAACATCTTCATCACCTTAAACAGCTTATGAAAAATTCAACAAAAATTATTAAAAAATCATAAAACAATTCCAAGAGGGTCATACCGTCATATTCGCTTTTGATCCATTGTCAAAACCTAGCATCCCTCTCTGGCTCTCCCCATGCTCGAATGGTAGGTAGTGGTTGCCTTCACATGCCATCCAAACAACCATGCCATTACTACAAAGTGAAGAGGACGAAGCCAGAGTAGGGGACCATAGTCCAATCAGGAAGATTAACATGGAACACCTCTGCATCAAAACACCAAAGACAAAAAAAACCTCAAATAAAAGCAAAAATTCAAGAGGCTTGGATTTGGCTTTGATGCATCATCAAAAACGAAGATGCCTCCCCTCAGGCATCAACTTGCTCCTACAAAATAATAGTTGGATACATACCTGTTCCTAGATAGTTGGATGCATGCATGATGCATCTAAATATACTAAATTCACTTTTTCTGTTGGATCATACTGTTGAACCTAAAAAACATAGTAAAATATCATCACAGTAAAAGCAATTAAGAAAATATCAGGTAAGTAGGTAATTGGGTAAAGAACTAAGGACTGTAAGATCATAACTTCACACATGCACTGATGCTGTGATGCACATGAATGATAAGGAGCCACATTGAAAGGCTATGAGCCTATGAAGATACAAAGCAAGTATTCAAGTTAATATTTAGTAAAAAGGATATATAAGAATGAATCTGCAAGAGATGATCATAGAAAGTTAGAAACATGAAAAGAAATGCATAAAAAATAAGTAAGCATATTCAAACTTTAAGATGACTTCTTAAAATTCAATGGTTGTGGCATCCAATTTCATCTTTGTCAACTTTGAAATAAAAAAATCATTCAATGATTATTTGATCATAATAAAGAAATATACAATGTAATAATAAAAATATTAGCAATGCAAATCTTAACCTCTTGAATCTTTTCAAGTTCTTCCAAACTTTTCTCAATATTGATTTCTGTTTTTGAATTTTTAATCCAATCTTGAGTGCAAACGAGAACTTGTACTAGTGTAGGAGTCAAAGAGTTACGAAAACGATCAAATATGTGCCCTCCTGTGCTAAAAGCTAATTCAGAGGCCACTGTAGAGATAGGTATAGCTAATATATCACGAGCCATATGTGACAGAATAGGAAATTTGCAACTATTCACTTTTCAAAAGCCTAGAACATCAAAGTTTGGCTCATTTTTTTCAAGATCCTCTAACAAAGATTTCATTTCATCACCCATGAAACTTTTTCTATGCTCAGCAAATAGACTACTTAAGATGTACTTTCTTGATTGCATTGGCATACTTGATCCTTCACCATCTTGCATTTCTCCCGGCTGTAGTCGCATCCTGTACTCTTTGAACAAATCATATACAACTTCATGCAACTTTCTCCTCATCATGACACCTCTTTCACCTTCATACATTTTTTTAACTCCAAACTCAACATATTCTAACTTGCGTCTTGGATCAAAGACGATAGGAACAAAAAGAAGCATATTAATCTTCTCTGGCTCACCCCAATACTTGTTATATTTGTCTTTCATCATAACAACCATATCTTGGACTTTTATATCACTGCTGACTTTTCATAGATTCAAAAGAAGGTTAACTCAACAAATTTCATTAAAAAATAAATTACTTGTAACATACATAGAGCCAGAAACTCAACTTATAGAAATGCTCTAAGAATGTAATAAGTCGCCTAACATTCTGCCAGTCAAAAGATAGAGGAGTTCTATCTTCATTATTAAGCTCATTACAGAAATTGCTATCTTCCTCTTCAAATTTTTCAAAAACCCTCTCAAAAGTTTGAGCTGCTTCAAGCATCATATAGGTGGAATTCCACCTTGTGGATACATTCAAACAAAGACATTCTTTACTTTCAATTTTTTCAATTTTCACACATTCTTTGAACCTCTGCCATCTTGCTGGAGAATATCTCACATATTTAACTACAGATCTAACCCGAGCAATGGTGCTATATCTTTCAAACCATCTTTCACCACAAGATTAATGATATGTGCTATGTAACGCATATGAATATATTTTCCTTGTGCCAAACAAGTGTCCCAATTCAAAAAATTTTTTTTCAAATAGGAAATAGCAGTATCATTTGAAGAAACATTATCAATAGTAATAGTCAAAATATTATCAATTCCCCATTCAGACAGATATTTTTCAATTGCTTTTCCTATAACTTCACCCTTATAATTTGTAATTTTGCAAAAATTCAAAAGTTTTTTCTTCAACTTCTAATCAATATCAATATAATGTGCTGTGATACACATATAGTTTATGTTTTGAATTGAGATCCAAGTATCAGTGGTCAAACAAACTCTTTGTTTGGACTCTCTGAAATATTGTTTCAACTTTACCTTTTCATCATGGTAGAGTTGAAAATAATTTCTAGTCATAGTCCAACGTGAAGACATTCGAAATCTAGGACAAGCTTGAAACATAAGGTATTGAAAACCTTCATGTTGCACAAAACTAAAAGTCAATTCATCTACAACAATCATGTATGCCAGTGCTTTTCTAATTTTTTCTTGATCAAACTTCCAGCTAGTTAGCACAGACTCATTTTCTACTTCTTTTTGAATAGGTTGCATAGTAAGTTGTATTTGATATGTATCAATATTATATGAATATTGCTTACATTGATTCATGTGATGTCTAAGAGAAGAAGTACCATTTCTTTTTAAATCACAAAAGAATTCATTACCACAGTAGTTGCATCTGGCTTTGGTTGACTTGCCTGACTCTGTGAACTTTGTGTAATGCTCCCATCCAACTGATTGTGTTGCCATTCTCTTTCTTGGCATTGGAGGCTTTGTACTGTATGTAGATGCATTGCCCTCGTTTAAAACTTCGATAGCCATAGGCGTAGAACTTTCCTGAGAAGCAGAAATTGGCATTGGACTTGGAATAACTGAATTTGTGTTTGAAAGCTCCTGACTGTCATCCTCGTTTAACATCTATCAATAGAAAATATAGAATTACAGATTAAATCGTATGAAATCAAAAAATCCTAATTTAATTTCACAAAAATCAACCTTAAGTTTCATAATTTCATAAATCCCCTCGCCTTGCAACTTGATCCCGATGATGCCATTGTAGAAAAATGAGATATTGAAGCTCAGAGCGTCGAAGGCTGGTCACAGAGAGATATTGAGGCGTCGGGACTAAGAGCCTCAGAGGAGGAGGGGGGTCCGAGGGTGGATGAAAGCGATGTCACCGACACGGCGCAGCACCGCAGCGGCGAGAGCGAGAGGCGATCAGGATTTAGGATTAGGGCTGAAATGAGAGGCGAGAGCGAGAGCGGCGAGAGCGACGAACCGATCATTGCTAATAGCGATAATATATAATTGTGTTTGAACCAATTAGCCCAACACCGAAACCCACTGGCAGTTCGGTTTTTACGGTTTTTCAAATTCAATAACCGAAACTGAAATGGAATTACAAAATTTCGATTTTCAAAACCGAACCGAACCGAAAACCGAATAACCCGAACCGAATTGATTATTTTATTTCAGTTCGATCGGTTAATTCGGTTTTAATCGAATAGTGCACACCCCTACTCCCGGGCCTTGTCTTGTGACACATGAAGTTACTTTATTTTTCGTACTAAAAATACAAATATTCCAATACTCTACCATAACAATTGATAACTCTAACCCTCATCAATTTTTATATGGTGAGTTTAGCAACCCGATTATCTCTAAACTTAATATTAGTTTTTTATTTTGATTCGTCCTTTATAATCAAACAATAATGAATAAGAAGCTCGGAAAATGGAGGTGATGGGATATGAATGATTATATTATTGAAAGCCAACTCCAAGCTAATATCAAACACATAGGTATAAATTATACCTTGAAATTAAAAAATAATTCCAATTTTGTTTTATACACGAGCAAAAAAGTAATTAAATATTTAGTTTTTAGTAATTAATTATCTATTTTATTTTTTTATTAATAAAAAATCTTTGGTCTTATTTGTAAATTTATAAAAAATTATCTTAATTAAAATATTTAACAAATATTTACCAATTAAATTAATATGAAAAGATCAATTTATTTTTATTTTTATTTTGTTTAGAATAGTTGGTTCATAATTATCGACAATCGGTCTAGTGAAATTAAAATTTAAAATTTTAGTTTTATAATATCGGATAACTAATCTTTTACAAAAAGTAGAATAAGACAAAAAAAAATTATATTAATTTAATAATAATTTGAACTAAAATTAAATAAGAATAATTTTTTATATTAATTTTAATTCAAAAAATGTAAAAAAAATAATATTTTTTAAACAATTTAATCAAAATGGATTTTTATAAACTTATAGTATAAGACGAGCGATTTTGTACTAAAAGCGATAAAATAGTCCCATAAATATGTAATAAGACGGGTGACTATTTGTTAAAATTTCTTAAATATTTTCAGTTATTATGTAAATTTTAGAGAGTTGAATTAGGGCAAATTCAGAAATCGCTAATATGGAATTCAACCAAGCTAAGCTCCAGCCTAAAATTTTGCATGAAACATTTAAGCTTAGGTTAGGCTTAATCATTCTTCAGTCTCAAAATTCTGAACTTATTTTAACTCAAAACTCCACCAACAAAAAATTCGAATCTAATTTTTCAGATTAAGACCAATAAATTTTGGAGCAAACGAAACCTTTTAACAACCCAAAAATTAATTAATTTTACTAAAAAAAAAAAATCAACTCGTGTGAAAAATCGATAAAACCGCTCAAATTTGGGTGAATTTGTTGTGATTGTTTAGCGCTTAAATTTTTTTTATTTTTTATTTTTTTATTTTTATGTTTGCTTGTTGGACCCGTCTCCAATTTGGTGCTACCGATTAGAATTTATAATAAGAATAGCTCTGGCATCTAATCCACAATCTGCAAACAACGCGTTGGGTTAGGCGACTGTCCAGCCTTGATGAGAATATACCTTGGTTGATACTTTCTTGAGCAAGTTTAATCACCTTCGATACAATATTAAGAAGCATGGAGAACAACATCTAATCCTTTTATCTTTTTTTTTTTTTTTTATAGTGTCCGTATTCCAACACAAATATGTTTTCATTTGTAGGGTCAAATCAATATTTAGACTTGTTTGTGCCCACAGATTTTTCTTTGGTTTTTGCTCGACCTCGTCGTCTGTGAAGAAGGTCTGCTAAGTGGGATAAACATGTTCGTCCTCATCAGCGATGAAAGCAAAGCTGCAAAGCAATACTCGGATAATATTTTGCATTGACTCAATGTTTATCCATCCTTCTCTCTAGTTAAGTTATCTAAAAAGCGATTGCTTCGAGAACACAAGTTTCTGGCCTCACAAGTCTTTTGCCATCATCGCAATGAAGAACACATTTGAGGTATTTAGCCTTATTGTTTATACAAATTCAGATAACTCAAGTTCAAATACATGATTTTATATTACAAATGTTGTTCAACATTGTCATTCAATGAACAATCAATAGAACACTATTTTGTTCGCGATTAAAATCAAACTCAAATTCAAAATTAAAATTAAAGTATAAAAAAAAAATAGTATGATCAAATTTTTAGTATTTGAATATTAATCTAACTAGTGAATGATTTAAATTTTTTTTGAATTTTTATGTCCTTGGATATATTATTTATTGAGATTTGAATAAATAAAGATAAAAATAATATGATAATTTACTTTTTAAAATAAAGTAAAAAAATCATGTTATTTTTTTGATATTTAGATAATTGATCGATCAGAATAAAATGATTTTGATTCTGATTTCAAACCAAATACACTCTCGAGACAAATTAACAAATGCCAATCCCCAAACCTCATTGTTGTCATCTATATCATTGACTCCATGTTTTTCAGGTTAGATTTGTAACATCGGAATTACATAGATGCATGATATCAAAACAAATTGCAGCAATTATCGATCAAAATATTGAGCCAATAGAATAAAAAGAATTTAGTGCGTACATCCGTATTGAAACACTAAAAATATTAAATTGACGAGAAAAAATGTCAAATTTCTATCAGTAAATTATTAGGTACTATTTACTTTGAAATCAGAATGAGAGTTAGTTTATTTCAATATTAATTATTTTATATTATTATTAAATTAAATTATTATAAAAAATAAAATAATTTTTTAAACTTTAAATTATTAAAATATTGATTCACTGATTTTATTCTGGGTATTGATTTCGAATTAAATAATAGCTACCGGCGACGTGGGAATGGGTTGGCGGGGCAGCGGCGAGGCTGTCGGCAGGAGCAGGCCCACGGGTAGCGGCCAGGCCGCAAGTGGGCACGGACCGGCGACAGTGACAAAGTTGTGGGCGGGCACTTTCCTGCATGGAGTGGGCCGCGGTGCGAAGCGAGCGGTGAGCGCAGACAGGCACGGGACGTCAGCGATGCGGCGCGGAGTTGGGTCGGGGCAGCTGAGAGTGACAATGAGAGCAAGAGATAAGGTTTTTCTGAGTTATCCAAAAACGTCAGATTTTTTCTGACATTTGTCGAAAAAGGCCGGTCTTTTTTCAGAATTTTTTCAATAAATGCCTATAAAATATCAGCGATTATCTCAAAAATGTAGAGAAAGTCCGACATTTGTCCAAATATGCTAAGAAAAATCAGGCATTTTTCTGATTGCCATAAATTAACTGTGTAATAAATAGCTATCAATCTCTGACAACTTTCAAGCAATTTCAAATATGCTAGCCTTATATAAGTGACTGTTGTTATAAGTTATGTAAATGTTGGATTTGTGGGTTCCAATTCTATTTTTTATACATAAAAAAAATAATATAAAATTAAATTAAATAAATTTATATATTTCAGGATCTAAAAACTCGATTAATGAAATTTTAAAATTTTTTTCTGTAAATTCTAGCTAATTTATCTTAAGTTTATACCACTATTTGATAAAGAAGAATCGAAAAGGAGAAAAAAATTTCAAAATTGAAATCAACAAGCTGAAAAACAGAGTAAGAAATTGTATGGGAAGAGAGAAAAATGAATTAGGATTCATTTTGCACTCTCAAGAGGAAAAATTTTAGTTATTTTGTAAAACACCCCTCAAGAATTATAAAAATTATGATTAATGATAAAAACTTTACAAAAAAATCCAATTAATAATTAATCTTTATAAATTAATTCAAATCTAATTTTTTTAATTGGATTCAAGCCTATAAAATTATTTTCCTTCAACTTCAAGGTAACATCAAATACTAAGTATATAATAAAATATTTCAATCCATTGTAGAATATCTAATTGAGCACACAAATAAAAATTTGGTTTTATCTATATTATCATCTATTATCATCGAAATATTTAATCAGATGACAAACTTAAGTTACTCACTATATTTCTAAACTGTCTAATCTGAATTGTACAATTAAATTCATTTAAAATCAACTAATAAATAGTCTATAAGACTATAAGACTAACAATCCCTCACTTGACATATATATATATATATATATATTAATTTATACATATATAGATTGATGCAGATAGAAAAAAATTTTTAAGAAAATAATGTTTACATAGAATCTAAACTATACAATTCAGAAATAATGGATTATACCATTCTTCCTCACCAATTCCCACACATGCCCAATTATGAATGGATGTATACTAATGGCATACCAACTATTTTTATGATAAAAAAGTAGAATATTATATTAGTTGAGTTAAATAACATTAAAATATAAGTATAGACAATGTGCTCGTGGAACAAAATATTCAATAAAGTATAATAATAGTGAGAATTTTCATGTCTTTTTCATTAACAATCTACTAGTTTTGTGTTTCTTTCAAAAATATGTTACTTAAATATATAAATTTTACTAAGGACATTTCACAAGTGTTACTGCACATCATCTACGTGAGAGGTATAAAACAATCATAATATCCAGTTATACCTTCACCTCAAATATTTCAAAAATCATCTACAAATGATTACGAGGTCCTCATGTAGGTAATTATCCATAACCTACTTACTGACCCATAACATTCTGAAGGACTTCATCTTTTAAATTGAAAAACTAAAAAATAAAAATCATCAATGACATTAAAAATTTTACTGATAAACAAGATATAAATATATACACTATGTAATAATTAAATCATGATATCATCTTTATATACTATCCTCATATGATTGATATACTTTTTAAAAATTTTTACTTCAAGACCTTTAGTTATTGGGTCAACCAAGTTATATGTAGCGGAGATCCGTAAAATAATAATATATTTTTTCTAAATTTTTTTATGAACATAATGAAATTATACTTCAATATGCTTTACTTTAGAATAACATCTAGCATCTTTAGTGGAAGATATAGTTATATTATTATTATAGACTATCTATATTATTTTATCAATATAATCAACTATCTTGTAGTCAGAAATAAAATATTTTAATCACATAGCATATTTACTAGCCTCACAATAAATTATGTATTCTGTCTCCATAATTAATGAAATAGTAGTAGTCTATTTCATATTGCACCATAAAATAACTCCCTTTATCAAAGTGAATATATAATCAGATGTTGACTTCAAACTATCCTCACATTTTTTTCCAATCAAAGTTTGTATATCTAAAAGTATTTAATGGTTTACAATCATCAAATAGGAGTACAAAATTTTAGATTTTCTTTAAATAGCCAAAAAACTTTTTAACTACTCTCCAATGAGGCAATCATGGATTATTCTAATATTTATCAAGAAGTTCTATAACAAAGGTAATATCTAGACGAGGACAAATTATCAAGTACATCAAATTATCAATAGTTGATGTATAGAGAATTTTTTGCATTTCTTGTCTTTTAATTTCATTTAAGGATATTGTTGAAAATTGAGTTTGTCACCTTTGATTATAGGTAGTTCTCCAACCTTACAATTATTTATGCTATATCTTTGAAAAATTTTAGTAATATATGCTTCCTAAAAAAGCCCAAATAATCAACACTTTATGTCTTTATATATTTTAATACTTAATACATATGAAACATTACTAAGATTTTTCATGTCAAAAACTACAGATAATATCTTTTTAGTCTCTTTAAAAAAATTTAGTTCATGATTAATCAATAAGATATCATCATTATAAAATATCAATATTTGAAGTTTACCCCCATTGACCTTTAGGTATACTAGTTATCAATCACATTTTTCTAAAAGCCAAACTTTATAATTAATTCATAAAATTTGAAATACCACTATCGATATACTTGTTTCTAGCCATAAATAGGTTTATGTAATCCACAAACTTTTATTTTATCACCTTTTTTGATGAAACATTCTGGTTGAATCATATAAATTTTTTCTTTAAGAATTCTATTTAGAAATGCTATTTTAACATCTATCTAAATAAGTTTAGAATTATAATGTACAACTAATACCATAAAGATTCTAAATGAATCTTTCCTAAAGACTGGAGAAAAAGTTTCATCATAGTCAATCTTTTTTCTTTGAGTATAATCGTTAACAACTATCCTCGATTTATACTTATTAACCTTACCATTAGCTTTTAATTTTATCTTATAAACCCATTTACAACAATTGATTTATAATTTTTATGAGCTTCCATAAGAGACCAAATCTCATTTTTCTGCATTGAGTCAATTTTTTCAATCATTGCATTTATCCATGATCTTGCATTCTCACTGTTCATGGCTTTTAAAAAATTTAGTCGATCATCATTCTCTATAATTGATGACACAGGTACCTCTATTGGATTATTTAAACTCTAAATATACAAATCTCTATTTTCTCTAAATATGTAATATAGTCATATGATATAGTTGACTTATGAATTCTTTTAGGTCTTTCATTCAACTTAGTTGGCGTAGCCATTAGTGCTTTATTTTGTTCAGCCCTATCTGACTCATTCTCAAACTCAATTTTTTTTTCTCTTATTTCCTAATCATAGATGTTATCTATTCAATAAATTTGATATTTTTGCTTTCAAATATAAAATCTTGAACTAGATTATATAACTTGTAACCTTTAGGCTTTTCAAAAAAAAACTAACAAATTTATAACTTAAATCATGAGCTGCAGTTTTTGGCATATCAAGTTCAGTAATTTTGGCTTCTATATCACAACTCCAGATTCTAAGATAATTTAGACTGAATTTTCTGTGAAATCATAACTCAAAAGAAATGTTAGGAAAAAATTTAGATGACATTCTATTTAAAATATATATAGTCATTTTCAATACTTCACCCTATAAGAAATTTGGTAATTTATTGTAGATCAGTATACAACATACCATATCTATCAAAATTCTATTTCGCTTTTTTGCCACTCTATTCTGCTCTATATTTTCTAGAATAGTTATATTTGCAATGATCCCATGTTCTTTTAAGAATTTTGAAAAATATCTAAGTTTACTAAGCTCCTCTATTTGACTTTATAACTCTGATTTTTCTGTCCAATTGATCTTCAACTTTAGGCTTGTATATTTTAAATATTTTAAATACATCTGATTTTCTATGCAATAGATACATAATTTATATCATGAATAATAGCAACTCCATTCGGATCACAAATATCTATATGGATCAAGTTTAATAAATTATCAAATCTTAATACTTTTAAAAATGATGCTATTGTTATCTTACCCATAATGCAATTCACACAGATATTAAAATTGTCAAAATTTATATTTTGTAGGATCATATCATGATAAAGTCTCTCCAATCTATTTTTACCAATATGAATCTAAACATCAGTGTCATGAATAAGAAGAATTCTTATCCAATTGTACATTCATATCATAAGGAGATATACTCTAGAATCAATATTATAATATTAAATCATAAAGTCAAGTTCCAATTTTACATAAAATTTGTACAAACCATCAGATACAATGCTAGTGATAACAATAATACTATCATATATCAGAAATACACAATTTTTGCTAAAAAAAAAAGAGAAACCAAATTCTATAAGTTTGAAAATTAATAATAGATTATGTTGATAGTTTGTGCAAAAACTATATTTGATAATAGAATAATATGACAACCATGAAAAACTAGAGAATACTTCCCAACATCGATGACCTTAGCTTGCTCACTATTTCCCATAAAAACATATTTTTGCCCTGATCATTTGGTTTTCTTAAGTCCAAGAACCCCCACATAATAGTTAAAATATGGACTGATGATCCCAATTTTATAATTCATGCATCAAGAGAAATATCAATATAATTTGATTCAAAACAAATTATACATTTTAACTTATGTGCTTTGGCGGACCCAATAGACTTGTCATGAATACTCTCAAATAGTTCTTTAGCAGAATAAAAATCTAGCATATTGATATAAATAGCTTTAGAAATTGTTCTTCTGATTATCAATTTTGTTAATTTATCTGTTTTGTATTATTTTTCAAAGTGAGAACTCTCAAACTAGTTATATCCAATTATCAATTTAGGAGTATCAATAGTAATGTCAAAGCCTTAAAATGCCAAATAAACTTCTACTTCACTTCTCCAAATCGAATAATTTGATTGATTCAAGATCTTGATTTTGAAGAGTTGATTACTAGATTTCATATTAAAAATTTTATAATGGACAGCTCAAATATACAATGAATACATTTTAATAATAAATAATTAATGATCTAACTAATTTCAAATAGAAATTATTTTGTGATCTTGCATTAGTTTCTTTGGAATACTAAAATAAACCACGATATCTCACAAACAACTATTAAAATTGAAATTAAGATTATATTGTGATCTTCTAATACCTCATTTGGGAGAATAATATAAATCATGACATCCCACCAATAAAATCCACAATAATTTTAATAAACAATAAAAGGCCACTTTGATTTTTTTTATCATCACAAAAAAATTTCATAATATTCTATATTTATTTCTTCTTTTTACCAACTTAATCTTTAGGTCAAATTGGCTAGAGTTAAATTAAATATAAAATAATAATATTTATAAATTAAAATAATCTCAAAATTCTTTTTTAGCCATTTTAACTCATAAATATACCAATAACTAAATAGTTATGAATACATTTTCATTAGCTTAAATAATCAATAGCTTAATTAATGAAAATTCAATTTTGATTAACATAATGCTCAGGAACCAAAATTGAATTCAAATTGTAATTCGATGCAATTTGAAATACAAAGGAATTTTATTTTGCATAAAAGCCCTTGTAGAAATTTAATTTACAAAATTTATTAAAACTCAACCAATTTGGAAAAATTCACTATAAATTGCAATTTTGGAATTCAATCACGAATTTCTCACCACCAATAGCATCATCAATACCAACATATTGTTCAAAAAAATTTAAAACTAAAATCTAAGATAAAAATTCAAATTTCCAAATTTAGACTACGAGAATTCAACTAAAATCAAATTATTTCTCAATTTCTCATAGACCAAACATTAAAGATAGGATTTAATATCAATTATGGGTCCCAATTCTATTTTTTGATGCAGAATACATGAGCAAAATTGATGTAAAACTAAATTAAATAAATTTTTATACTTAAAGACTCGAAAGCCGGATTGATAAAATTCGAAAATCTTTTATTATAAATTTTCGTTGATCCACTTTGAGTATGCTGTTTTTAGATGGGGGAGGATTAAAAAAAATTTCAAAATTAAAACACATAAGCTGAAAAATAGAGCGACAGATCGTATCGGAACATAGAAAAACGAATTCCGATTTGTTCTGTTGTCTCACCAAATTTTAGTCATTTTGCAAAAAAATCCCTTAAGAATTATAAAAATTATAAACAAGGACAAAAGTTTTAAAAAAATCCAATTGACATTTAACTTTTATAAATCAATTCAAATCTAATTTTTCAATCAGATTTAAGTCCATAAAATTATTTTTTTTAATGAAACAATTTCAAAGTGAGATTATATATTAGATATACAATAAAATATTTTGACCTATTATAAAATATCTAATTAAGCACTCAAATAAAAATTTGACTTTATCTGTATTGTCACTCATTATTATCTAAAAATTTAATTAGAAAGATAAATTTGAACTTCTCGCTATATATTTGAACTATCTAATTTAAATTATAAAATTAAATTTATTTAAAATTAAATTAATAAATAATTTATAAGATCAATATGATTGTCTCTGGAAACTTTGATCTACTTGTTTGCTTTAGCAACTCTCGTTTCTTAACATCAGGATGGTTTGAATTTGCTCAATATTCCTCGCTGCGGCGGAGAGGAAAAGATGAGACTTTGAAGTATTCGTGTGAAGCCCAGAGATTCTGCTAAATCTTTGAAGAATAGCCATTAATCCATGAGCTAACTGTTTAGAAGTCTTTAAAAACAACAATCGATCATCGATAAAGAGCGGATAGATAATCCATAGATAGGATAAACAAATATAATGACAAGGGATCACCCTGTCTGATGCCACAATGAAGAGGAGAAAAACCACGAGAAGAGATGATAACAATGACGTGCATCTGAGTGTCTCCATTCGTGTTTTTTATCGGTAGACTAGAGACATCAATTACACCGGTCTTCGATGATTCCGCATCTCGTCGAGCATTTGCTCTACCAATAACCTCCTGTCTACAAGTACGCCTGCGTTTCCCGGGGGGTGGGGGGGTTCCTTCTTTAGAAAATTATCATTGTTGTCATCTCCCTTGTTTGTTGCTGCATTATCAACCCTTTCATTGTTGCTATTGTTCTGCCCGTCGTCTTCACCATTAGGATTTATGCTTAAAATGGCCTCCACGCTTACGATCATCTGGTTGTCCTCATTCGTTTTCATTAGCACCAAGCGAGATGCTGCTATATATCATAGTCCTTCACACCATCCTCACAAGTAGCCATTGCATTGGTTTCGATCTGATCTGTTGCATCTCCTGCTTTTCAAATGATTTGGTGTCATCCTTTTCTTTCACCCCATGGCCTTGTGCTGCTTTCTCAATGCTACAACTTGTGATTACTCGAATTTATATTCTTATTAACCAAGTTATCCGTAGCGTTTTTAACAATATTTCCTTTCAAATCACTTGAGGAAGCTGCTTCATCGGGGTTCTTCATCAGCAGTCTGCGCCTTCTCAACGCTTGTTCCACTATTTAGATTGCATGAAGTTTATCGCTAATGACATCAACTACTCCCTCCGTACCACCAAGTTCACCTTCCCACGCCTGCTCGGTCTCATTCAAACCTCTCAACACTTGTCACGCAATTGTTTGCCTCCATTGGAAGAACAATATGCTTTGTTTGTTCCGCTCTCTGCAATATTCCTTCCCTTCCTTTTTGTTGCTTTTGGGAATTCTATTGAGAGTTTTAAGAAAGAGTGTTGCTTTTGGGCATTCTATTGAGATTTCTAAGAAAGAGTGTAGAGTTTTTTAGGCCTTGATAATCGTTATCTAAGGGGAAAATATTTAGGAATATTTTTGTCTGCTATAACTTTGGATAAGAATAATCGATTATTTGTGAAAAACTTGGATAAACTTTGAATGTTGACTACAGTAGACTAACTATTATGAGTGACATGGAGAAAGGTTGGACAGAAGCATACGTAATTCACATGTCATTTGCTGAGCACAAAATTTGCATGAGGTGTTTATAAAAGAATTTCAAACAAAATTAGCTGATAGCAAATCTTAAAAGAGTTGTATGACTATGTACATTATTCTTACACTGAATGAGGTTATTAGGTAGCTATGATAGAATTGAAGTCTTCATCATCGAAGGCTGCAAATTACTTGGACAAATTGAAAGAAAAATGAAGAAGAAGTCAATTTAGAGAGATTTGTAAGCAACAATATATAACTAATAAGTTGTCTAGATCGTTCAATGCATGGGTCATTGAAGCAAGGTTGCAACCAACTATAGACTTAGTTGATGCAATAAGGAAAAAGTGAGGTGAGAAAATGAGGCGAAGGAGAGAATTGGTAATGAGAGGGAGGGGTAAACTCCACAAATATATATGATTGACATAAGTAAATATCTAATGGGATATATGGTGTTTAGGTTTTCAAACTTAAAAGTTGAGGTACATTCCGTCTACGATAGATGTGAAGTAAAATTAGTTTAGAAAGTGTTATAATGTTAGATGTGATAAATTAGTCCTACATCGGATATTAGATAGATAAGGTCTAATATATATAATAAAAAAAGTTCATATCTCATAAGTTTAAGTTTTTGGGATGATTTGGTGTCCGACTTACTATATTATTCCGATTTAACATTCTTTTGACTCTTCCAACAAGTGGTATGGGTTACACAGTGTAACTAGTCGAGTAAAAGAATTCTTGATTAAAAGTGTTAAAATTAATATGGTCAAATCACACCTGAAGAGGGAAATTGTTATAATGTTCTGATAAACAATCATAAATAACTGATCTCCCATACATACATGCTATTGCCATGATTAGTATGATGAGAAATCCACTTTATATTTTTTTTAGATGACTGTTGGAAAATCTTCGTGCAAGTTTTCTCTTTTTTCCTACAAAATCCTTAATTATTGTACATAAAAAACTAACTTTAATTTCTATAATTTTTGTTAAATAAATATAGGCAAGCTTCTGCTTTATCAATGATGACAGTACTAAACAAGAAACAATGGTTTCAACCATTAGTAGAGTTTGAGGTAGGACCCCTAAAACACTTAGACCTAGGGAAGACTAAATACGAAGAGATTGAAGGGGAGAGATGAAGTAAAAAAACCATTGCAAGACTCATGTATGTGCGAAATATGATAAAAATGTTCATCACAAACAATCTTGCAGAACTTTAGACCATACATCCATGGAGAGACAGGGTGAGATTCTACTATGCATATCGAAAGTTTAGCTAGGGGTCAATGAGCTATAGGAAGAGGTAGACAAAGGGGTCAGATATTCGGCGACTAGGCTACATGTATTAAAAATGCGAGTAATAATAGAAGGTAATTTTAGGGCTATATCATGTGATTGTTCTATGAATTAGTTTTTATTATTATATGTTTCAAAATTATTCTAATTTTCTAACAGGTTATGTTTTGTTAACAACATGTGAATTTTACTGGGTATAGTTTGTATTTGATTTATTATTTATTATTTCAAAATTTCACTGGATATACTTTGTATTTGACTTATTATTTATTTTTTTCAAATTTATAGTTATTCTCCTTTTCTATGTAATTTGACAGCAACATTTTGAATTAATCACAAAACATAATTAATTTATTCCAAATGTCATGGGACTTCATGTACCCTACTAAGCAGTCATAAATGCATGCTCATAGAGGGTATGTCAATTTTTTATACTCAAGACTCTGAAAACATAACTTTGTGAAAATGATAAATCATATTGATGCTTAGAGGAATTTTTAACAATTAACTTTGGGTAAATTTGTAACTAACAAATTCTATAAGCATGGTCTTAGAAGCATCTTGTAATTGGCATATTATTATTAGCAATAATAACTGATATATCATTATTGTCTTCCTCTTTTTGTACCTTGACAGTAATATAGAGCATCATTCATAAGAGAATGAATTTGCTCCAAATTTTATAAGACTCTAGTTAGGAGTTACAAATGTATGGTCACACAAAGTATGCCAATTTCTCTTCCATTTTAGAATTCTGAAAACAAAAATTGAAAAAATAGGTTTCTATATTTAATGTCCAAAAATAAGTAAAATTTAAAAATTCATGTTTAAAATTCGACAATAATATATTTATAATTTTTTTAGTGCTTTGACCACTATTTAGTATGTGACGTCTTCGACTTAATACGATATTGTCTTTGAGTGTTTGCAGCTCGTGGCTCACTCGATTCCATATTTTTGTTTTTTTCATCTCCGTGGGAAAAAGCCTTGTTGTTGGATCTACAGCAGTCATCGTATTTAACCCAATCTCAATTCCTATAATTTTGTCGATATAAAATTAAAGACAACTACTGTCAGTCACAGATCTTATTGTCTATTCACTAATTTACTGGCCTATCAGATCTCATATAATCAATTTCAAGAATCATTCATTTATATCATAGGTTAGCAACTCAACTAGACAATGCAACCCAATTCCAACACTCATCTTCAGCAACTCAGACATCCCAAACAATTACTCAAAATTTGAATAATAACAATCTAAACCAATTTTCTAAATAGAGATGCTGCATTTCCCGGGGTCCATCAAATCATCTTTTAGTTTAGTTAAAATCTTCAGTTCAATTGTCTCGAAAATTTGAATTGCAACTGCCACCATTTTTCTCTTTGCTTTGCTTTGACAGAGAAACAAACCAAGATTTAATACAAAAATTGCTCCACCTAACTCTCATCATTATATTGCAATCTAGGACCAGAAGTAGAATTTTCCCAAGAAGGAGGAGAGTTAGGGTGCGGAGGGTGGAGGGGAGGACATCATATAGATAAATGAGGCGCAATTTTGATATTTGATATACCCCTTAACACCGACAAAATGAACATTCATTGAATATTCTTTTATTTGACGATAAATTTCAGTCGAAGTGTTTATTTGTAACTAAACTAGTAACTTAAGAAATTATAATATATATATATATAATTTCTGAAAAGTTATATCTAATTTGAACAATTTTCAAAGAGACACCTACATAGTTTGTACTTTGTAGTCCTTCTGCCTAGATTGGTATAAAAATGATATTCATTACATCCAAAAATGCCACAAAATACCTTTAAATGCCTTTTGGTTTGGACCGGAATGATTCTGGGAAAATTGTGAGCAATTAGTTAATAAATAATGAATCATGATGAGATCTTAATCACATTAAGTTATTGAATTATTGTGGTTGTATTTGGATTGGAATATATTTATATTATTTATTTAAAAGTGCAAACAGAGACTCAGGTATTGCGATTGACTGGAGTCAATTAAAAAGCACAATATATCTTCTTCATGAGAACATCCAGCAGTTGAAAATTTTTCACGGCAGCAGTAGCTCTATTGGGTAAACAATGTAGATATACAGTATAAACTTATCAAGCGACAGGAGCCAGACTCCACGCCTGATCTATCAAATCAGACACCAAAATCATGTCTCCCATCCTTGTTTGCATCCCCTCTCTCTCACTTCTGCACCGTTGCAGTTGCACCACGACACGCATGTGACCGAGAATGGCCGAACGACTCACGTTACTACAACATCTCCTCGACTGCGCCTGCTGGCTGGCGCTTAGGGCATGTACAGCTTGTTCCTGCACTTGCACCGCCACGCCTCCGGGTAGTACTCGGCGATCACCGGCGTCCCCGGCGGCACTGGAACGTGCACCGGCTTGCACGGCGTGCAAGCGCCACACTTGGAGGTACACCGCGGCGGGTATGACCCTGGTCCGTCCCCCAATTGCCGTCTCGTGGTTGATGTCGACTCCTCTTTAGGCCCTTCTGTCGGATAATCCTAAAAATTAGGCAACCAGCGGGCAAAGGGCATCACAAGTCAGAACTCAATTTCCAATCTATTTTATATTAGCTTAATTTTGCCATCGTAACGTTAACTATAGCACTAATCTTAACCTAAGTCAGATCTAAACACCTTGTTTGGTTGGGAAATAACGAATGAGAATTAAGTGATAAGAATTTTACGAATATCGAATACATTACTAGTCCAAATCACAGGAGCTGTTCTTGGATTAAAGTGGGGTAAACCCTTAGCTCATCATCAAGTTTGGCTATTCTATCCACAATTTGACATAGCTTTCGTAGTTTATTTCTTATATATTTTCTGAAATACCAAATTTTTTAAAATCTATGTCAAGATCTCGGTTTTCAGTAGCATTTCAGGCATTTTGCTGGATGACAAGCAACGATGATGAGAGGAAGAAACGCCGAGACAAGTGCTAGGTTAAAGCACGTAAATATGCGTCAATTCTTTTATTTTATATTTTTTCCAATTTATTATAAAAACGCGTATCTTGCATACTAACTAAACCCTAATCTAAAATTTAGAATTTTCTATACTATTGTGCTTGAGAATTCAGCTAAGTTGGGTGGCTCAAGTACTCTCGCGAGGGCTACTATTTTAATGATGTGACAGTAAAAGGATCCCAGCATACAGAAACTAGATTGTGTAAATCAGGCAAAAAGCAAGGTCAGACAAGAAGAAAAAGAGAAACACCTGCGAATTTCTGAAAGCCGCCCTCCAACTTCTAAAATCTGCAAATAACCCAGCAACACACACTCAAACGGAGAAGAAGAAGTAGTAGAAGAAGAAGAAGAAGAAGAAGGAGAAAGACGATGTTTACCTAAGTAGGCACAAGCCAAGCAGGAAAGAAAAAAGACGGAAACGAACAAACTAATACCAGACTTGGAGTCATAACTTCTTCTTCTGCTGCTGCTACTGCCTATCTTCTCCATCCGGAGAGCGTGAGCACAAGCAGAGTAATAATAGTGAAAAAGAGGAGTGGAACTGTGGTGGAAGAAGAGCAGAGGGTGCAGGAGGGATCAATCCATGGCTACTAAGATGCTACAAGTGGAAGAAGACAAAGAGAAGGATTCAATGAGCATTTTAGAGCTGAAGCACTCGGAGCTCGACCTGTAACTTTACTGCTGTCCAGAAAGCCCAGAAATGAGGAATCACTCCCTCTCTCTCTCTCGTTTAAAGCTGACCTAACATGCCTTTCTTTGCATACAAAATGACCGATTTCTCCCTATACTTGCTTTAATTTTTTTCCTCTTTTTGTCTGCAACATAGAACATGTCTCAATCATATTCCATAAACTAAAGAGTGTTCGGTAACTCAAATTCGTTATATTCTCCAAATATATATATATTATATATATATATATATCTATATATATATATATATATATATATATGTATAATTCAATCGCAAATCTATGCTTGCTTAAGGTTCATTGAAAGAGTATCCCAGCATTGAATTGATGAGCTCCTTTGAACTTGGGAGAAGTGCATTACTGTGCTAATACACCATGTGTTTCATATATCTTTCGTTGATCATAGTGTAGCTTCGACTCTACATATCCACAATCGAAAGCAGATCCGAATGCTTGATTTGTATGTTGGTTTTGGATTTCATGTCTACAATCTCATAAGGGATAAGTGGTTATAATAGTTATTTTAAGACTATATATATATATCACTATAGTATTTTGAGATATTTTTGTTATTTAAAAAATACTTCTAAGAGTGTTTAAAATATCGGAAAAAAATTCCATACGATTCATAATTAGTCTAACAAATACTGCTAAATGATTTGCATACGATTTGATTATCTGTTAATAAAACAAAATAGACAATTTAATTTGTAGCATAAATATGGGCACAGGCAAATGTAGTTATATGAACTAATTTGCTTCACAAAAGATAGCTTATTCACAAAAGCTGTATAAACAGGACACCAAGCATACACCACCAGTTTAGAATTAATTTAACTAAAGAAATTCATCTGTTTCCAAACTCCGAAGAAAATAAACTATTACAGTATCAGATTTTAATTACCTTTCCAAACTGTGCATTGAAACCAAATAGAAGGTTAAAAATAGACAACTGGTACAGCGAATTCCGTCAACTATATGATCTAATTTGTCAATTCAAGATCAGCATTGCAACAATCATCTTCTTCGGATTCTTTTCATGTCACTGGAGTAAACATTTATGATGTCTAAAAGCAGTCTCATGATGGATCACACAAGCGAAGAACTTTATACTGCCAAACTCCATACTACGCAGAATCACTCAGATATCACTCCAACTGGTTTCTTTTCTGAATCTAATTTCGTAATCGAGAAAAAAACAGGTTTCTATCTATGGAAACGTTAGGAGCATCACTAAACGATGAAATCGCCCATCCGAACCAAAACCCAGAGTTGAAGCATCCTTATTGCGTAATGAATAACAACGACGAAATCGGAGAAAAAGAACTCTAGGGGCTCACCGGACATGACGAGATCGGAGTACTCATTCTCTGCTTTGAGGTACGCGAGGACCTCGGTGTCGGAACGGGAATCGTCGCGGAGCCAGTAATAGCTGTTGACGCAGACGTCACCGAACATTTCCATCTCGTGGGGCACCTTCTTGGCCACTGGAGGCGCCGCCATGGCTGCTGCTACGATGGCGGGACAAAACATTGAAAATTCTCAACATTTGTCATTAATCACTATTAATTTTCGACGTTGGATGAATTACCTCGAGAATGTTCTATTATCTTGTAGCGCGCCAATGCTTGATTTATATGTTGGTTTTGGTTGAGCCCTAATAATATACAGCACGTAGAACTAAGTTGCGATATCGAAGAGGAAACCGTCTGAAGATGATAGAATTGAAGTTAATATTATGTCATATTCCAATCACAGTTTCTTTTGCGGGTAAAAAGCATGGTTATCAGTTAACCATTTTGATCTATTTTTAAATTTTAAATTTTAAAAAGTATATTATTTATTTTTAAATATTATATTTATATTAAAGATGTAATTAGTTTAGTGGTTAAGGTTTAAACTAGGGTTACAAGTGATCTAAGTTTAAGTTTTTTCACTCAAAAAAATTTTATTTAATACTTTTAAATATATATATATATATTTTCTTATTTTTAAAATTTTTTTAAAAATTTTAAATTAAAAATTAAATTTTGGCCAAAAAATTTAAAAAATAATTTAACCGAAACCGAAAGGATCAAAACGGATCAATTTCGATAAATGTCAAAATCGAAATTTAAAACATAGTAAAAAAAAGTTACATTCTTATTATAATTTTCGACAAATTTTGTGATATTATTACATCCTAAAAATAGTGCCAAATTGGGAAGCTCATTGCTTGCATTTGAAAGTAGGTGAGCAATCAGTTCATCCCATTTGGACCACAATGAATGGTAGTATAATGGGGCATAATTTAGGTGTACTTTTTTTTTGGTCCCTTGAAGGCCTTTTAGGGTTGAATTTTTTCCTCTAGGCTCATCAGAATGGTCCCCAACCTATTGATTCAACTGATAGATACCAGTCAAAGTGGAATGGCTGCAATTATGGTTGCCCAAAGAAAAAAAAAAACACTCTTCAATGCCATTATGGTTGTATGAGTTCTCTACATTGCAGACCAGTTGGACAATATAAATCTAATTACTCCTAGAAAACTTATTTTTATTATCTCTTTTTTATATAGACAAAATTATGTCAAATATTTTAACAAATATAATATACACTATAAATTATATTATTGTCTTTTAATTTTTATTGCTTAAAAAAATTTTGAATACATTTTAATTAATTCTTTTTTTTATTTCATTTCATTTTTTTCTTTCTTTTCTCATAAATATTACTTAAAGAAATTATTGAACAAATTTAAATTTTTTTTATTCCATCTCTTTTTTTATTTTTATTTTTCATGAATTCATTCTTTTCTATCTGGAAGAGAGCAATTTTTCATTCCATGTATGAATTCATAGTTTCATGTTTGAGAGAGAGTTATTTTTTATTCTATTTAAGAGAGACTTTTTATTTCATCCTTTTTTTTTCATGAATTCATAGTTTACTATTTAAGAGAGATATTTTTTTTCTTTTTTTATCCTCTCAAATTAGATGCTAGTGAAGGAGAAAAAGTCAAAAAGAAAGAGTGAACAACTCATTGAAGCACCACCGCTATTAAATCCCTTTCCTCGCTCTAGGTTATTATTATTCTGTTTTATTCTTAATTTTCTTGGTTTTTCTTTGATTTTTGGATTTTTGAGAAGCTTGTTGGATTCTGAAAAGTAATGATCGTAGGAGTAAAAGAATTCTATGCATATTTTGTTAAGGTCTAGCAACACAAATAAAGAGTTTGGCAACTATATCGACCTTGTCACTCTCACAGAGGTCTTTCTCCTCATCATCTTTTTTTTTATATGTATTTTAAATTTTTTTGGAATTTATTGTACATAATGGGATAAGGATTCAATGAAAATGGATTGAAAGAATAGTGACTTAACTACTTTGTGCTCCAAGTCAAGTTAAAAAATATCTATATTTGTGTTGTGATATAGTGTTTCAATTCCTTTCTTATATATGATAAAATTGTACTTTATGAGCTTATTTTTTTATCTCAAATAAAAGAAAATAAAAAGTCATCTTTCTCTTTTGATATCACCTCAATCTTCTTCTTCAAAATGCATACCCAAAGAAAAAGAAGCAAATATAGTTCAAAGAAGAGAAAGAAGGAGCAGTGGATTTTGATTCCGCCATGATCGTCGGTGTGGAACAAGGAGTAACAATAAGAGGTCTCAAGTAGAATATGATGGAGTTCACCCAAGAGCGCCACTAGGATTAATTCCACATCTCTAGAAATCTCCTCTTCCTATTTATATTAGATCCAAATCTATGTCCTTTTCATTTTTTTTTTATTTTGATGATGTTGAAAAACAAAAAATCTAGCTTTTTGGGCAGACTTCAAGTATCAAATTGGCACTTGTTAATGGTTGGAGGAAATAGTAGAAGAAAGTGATAATGGCTAAAAAAGATAAAGTGTGTAAAAGAGAGGATGAACAAGTACTGTGATTTAGTACATTTTCTTGTTCCTTATCCTATTATCCAATAAATATTAAACTTGTCCTAATTTTTTTATATCTTGATATTTTTTTTGTTCTTTGATTTTGATGGAATAGAATTTGTTTGGTATATCTTTTCATCTTAATATTTATATCATGTTAGCTTATCATAGAATTGATATTTATATGTTATATTTTTTTCACAAAAAATAGCATAACATATTTAGAGTTCAAATTAATAATGGATATTATCTATACTAATTATTATAACTTCACAATTTATTTGCATTAAATTGATAGAGTAAATATTATAAAGGTGAAATGCATATTTTAATCAATCATTTTATTTATACATCAAAATATTTCTTATTACAATAAATAATAATATTTTATAATAACTTGTATCGGGAGATATGACACAAATATGCCTAAAAAAATATAAATTAAGATTCTCTAAAAACTAAAATAATATGTATTATAGTATAACACATATAAAACATTTGCATCATACTTAGTGTATCATGGAGGAATTTGATGCTCCATCTCTGTTGTCTATGGCAGAATGAACTAATTGAAAAACTTCAATTAAGATCCATTAATGGAGGTAACATTCATACATTTTTACCACATCAGATCACAGGCTTTTATTGCTAAACAGACATACGAGCCTAGTTAAGTCGAAGGATTACGGTGCATTCGGTTTAATCTAGTAAACTTCTCTAAGCTTCGTTAGAGTTTTTATTTGGATACATGAAATTAATGAAATTGATAAAATTGATCAATTTCTCTAATTTCATAAAATTGATAAAAAATTGGTGAAAATAAAGTAAAATTTCAAATTTAGTGTTGGGATACAATTTTTGATGGATTAAAGATTTTTTATATTATGATTTTGATGTTTGGATTGCAATCAAATTTATTAAATTTTGAAAATTTCTACATTGGGAAGAGATGGAATTTAATTTATGATCAGTCAAATTTGAGAGGGTGAGATTAGCTTCACAACTATATAATTATATAATTTATATCGATAAACATATTTGTAAACAATATTAACTATAATAACGTAATAATAATGTATTCAATTCCAAAATAAAATTTGAGCAATAAGGTATAATTCACTATATATAGTTAATTAATTCAATATATTGCAATCATAATAGAATTTTGCAATTGGTAAATTAAGAACAAAATTAATAATGTAATAACAATTGATAAATTAAGAATAAAATTCAAAATTACACATTAAAGTTAAGTCCAACTTGTAATCTTAAGGAAATAAATTTAAAATAACACTACCATCTATATAGTCACACAATATTCAATATCATTAGCAAATTTATACAAATAGCATGGCTGATCTACATAATGAATCCCATAGAGTATTAGAATTCTGCATAATATTAGCAAATTTGAACAAAGAACATAAGCAACTTTAATTAACATTAACATCCAACATAAATATTAGTAGGTCCTTCCACAACATTAACCCTAACATTCTTACATGTTACAAAGCATATTCTTCAGTCATTCAGGCTTTTCTATTTTTAGATTTGTAATAATTTTGTTTTTCATTGTGAATTTCACACTCCTTTAGTGTTAGGGTTGTTTCATTTCTAAAGATGCAAAATTTATAGCAATTATTTGAGTATGTATTAACTTGATCGTAACAATTTTACTACACCTAGACATCTTTCATGTAATATCATATAGTATCCTATCATTATTATGATTACAATAATAATTTAAATAAGTGTAAAATAGACACATGATTATAAGTAGACATTAGATCAAATAAAAAATAACATACGCACATAGTTAATCTTTCAACAACATAATAAAATAAAGACACACAAGTTATGTATCATCAACAAAAGAAAAACAAACACATATAACTGATCTTTCATCAAATAGTAATATAGAAATACATGGTCAATCTATCATCAATAAAAGAAAATAAAAATACATAATCATCATTTTATCAAACAATAAAATAAAGACATAGAGTCGGACTATCATCAACACAATAAAATAAAGACATACTGGTAGTTTTTCATCAACATAAAGAAATAAAGACATACAATTAATTTATTACCAATGAAATTAAATAAAGACACAAAGTCGTTCTTCTATTAAATAAAACGCGCACAATCAATCTATTATCAAAACATAAAATAAGATACATAGTCTGTCTATCACTAAAAAAAAATATAGGTAATAAGTCTCAAATTCAAGCATAAATAAACACATATTACATTACATTTGTATCCATAAGTATGAAAGAGTAGGTAATTAGGCAGATGTTTCCAAAAGGATCCTAGCAACTAAGTCAGTAAGTCATCTAGATTATTAGTGTATATCTCTCCAACCACTCAACCTCAGTTGTATCATCTATACCATGAACGAATGCTATATCTTCATATTCATCTCCATACGAGTATTTGTAAGCATGTGTTAGACGTAAACAAATTCAAAAAATAATGTGTATAAAATAGATTGCACATAATGTAGCAAAAATATGAAAATTGAAACTAGCCTCCAACCATTGATGCTTTCGTTTGAATTGGGTAAATAGATTTTTGAGAATTGTGGTTTAAGTCTTCTAACACTCAAACACTCTAACAATGGTGTATGAATTGATAAGAGTGAGAGGTGATAGGGGTCAAACTTGTTCAACACATGAATATAAAGATTTTGCTATATTATGTTTAAAATCCTCCCATCAAGGATCTTCATATAGCTTGTCGAAATTTGTTCTCAAAAGAGATTTATTGTGGTTTAATAGGAAATGAATATGGGACCATTCTAGTAAAATTGTAACAACAAATAAATTGGTTTCAATTTTGAAATAGTTGAAACGTAAATGGTTAATTAACTAATTCAGCCAGTATACCTTCTTCAGGATCACTTTTGCACTAGTTGTGATATAATTTTTTACATTTTTGTGATAACACTGGCGTTAAGAGATTTAATTTTTTATAAATTTGTAATAACATAGGTAATTTCTTGTTAATATTTTTCACATTGTTTGTTAATATATAATTTTTATCATCAGTCCTTGTTTGATCTACGTTGTTATTAGTATATCAGATTTACAGAAGTGAAGATTTTGAGTTTAAACATATGACAACAATTGGATTGAAACTAATAGTGCATCTTTGCTCGAACCTCAGGCATCCCTGCTATCCTTGCTCCTCCCCCATACATTGTGCGATCCTGCTCCAATCCCGGGCGTCCTTGCTCCACCCACCTGCGCCCCTCCTACTTCCTTGTCTGTCGTGCCACTCTACTCCGATCTCGAGCAATATCTACCAGACTCTGCTCTCTGCTTCTCCGGCCCCGAACATTCCTGCTCTATTGTGCGCCCTTATTCCTTCCTCGTGGCTCACGTGACCCTGCTCCTGCTCCGTCTAGGACTGTACGTTATTCGATTTAAACCAAATAAATGGACCGAATAGAAATCGAATAACCAATTCGATTCGAGTTATTCAATTTTCGGTTTGTTCGGTTTTGAAAAATAAAAAAAATTAAAATTTGATTCGGTTTCGATTTTTGATTTTAAAAAATCGTAAAAACCGAACCGAACCGAATTACATATTATATATAAATACATAATATTAGTTTTGATTTTGATTTTTTATTTAAATTTAAATATAATTAAATTTAAACTAAAAAATAAAATCGGTTTAGATTTTCAGTTTTCGGTTTAAACCGAACCGAACTAAAATATTTCGGTTCGGTTTTCGATTTTGAAACTTCGAAAATTTCAATTTAGTTTATTCGGTTCTATTCGATTCGATTTTAACTGAATGTACACCTCTAACTCCGTCCATTAATTTAACCACCAAAATTATCAAAATTTAGAATTCTAAAATTTCATCAATTTCCATAAAAACAAACATGCCAACACTAAATTCTAGATTTCTCTCAATTCCACCGATTCCGTCGGAACTCGTGAAATTAACCAGTTCAATAATTTCGACAATTCTAAATATCCAAACTGGCTTAGTACAACAAGAGAGACGTCAATTTCCTAGTCATTTTTTTTTACTGTTTGGTGACTTCCAAGGAATGCAATTGATTTTGGGTATCTCCTTACGTGGCTCAAGGCCGCCCAGAATTCATAATTTAGCCAAACATGGGCTGGGCCGAAGTTAACTTCTATGCTTATAACTCCCAATTTGGGCCGGGCCATTGCCCACAAAATCAAATTTTCCTATTGGTTCCGGCTTGGAGTAACTCAGGTTATTTGTTTGGGGTGAATTCACAATCGATTTCCAAATCATTTCAAACATAAAAATTACTTCATTTGTTTGGAGAGATTTTGGACATCTTTCTGAAAATATTTTTCAACTTTTTCTAAATTCCAAATGGTGATTTAGTTTTACCCCCTTCCAATATTTTTGCAAAAAATCCCCGAGACTTATGATATTTTTTAACATATCTATTTTGCAAGACTTTTTTATAAATTAGTATTTAATTTTTTAATAGGGTCAGTTGTATATAACTCCTTAAAATTTTATCAAATTGTATATTTTTCCTCTAAAATAAAAGTTACATATAAACTCCTTAAAATTATGCTAAACAACATATTTTTCTTTCAAATTTGAAAATTATATATTTCTCCTTCGTGGAAATATTGTAAAAAAATTTTCGGGTTTAGGTTTATTGTTAGAATTGGAAATATTCAAATAATATATTGTCTGGCATCATTTAGTTTAAAATAAAAAAAAAACCCCTATTCTAATTAGAGGAGATTTTAGCAGTTTGATCATCATTGTAGAAAACTCTTTCTTATCTAGTTAAATATAATTATTTCAAATTAAATTTTAATTCGAGATAAAAAAAAATGACAATTGAGATCATAAAGCTTGACAAATAAGAAACATGGCTAGGTTTCAAAGTTGGATCTCTAACACTCTTCACACAATATTCCTTTATAGAATAAATCAAACTGTCCTTATTGATTTTCTACACTTTAAAGAGTGTCTAGCGTTATTTATTGACTACAAATCAACCCTAATGACTTGAAAAATACAACTATTAGGGCTTAATTGAAGTTTAATGGAGTTTAAATCTCTACTAACACGTTAATACACCAAAGCCTTTTCTAACTAGAATGGGGTATTTTTATTTTTTCTACTTCAATGTAAATTGTATGAAATATTATATTCTTAAAATATCTCTGTTTCTAATAATAAGTCTACATCTGACATTTTTTTGTCGATTTTGTAAAATTAAAAATTTAAAAATCTAGTTTTGTCAAACCAATTGTTCGATGATAGTTATTTAGTTCTCTAAAATTAAACTAAATAAGAATAATTTGATCTTTTATATTAATTTTAATATTAAAATAAAAATAAAAATAAAATATTTTAAAAATATTTTAATTAATGCATTTTTTTTTGCAAATTTATAGTAAAAAATGAATGATTTTTTCTAATAGTGATAAGGTAAATAATTTTTTGTAATTCATAATAAGACAAATCGTTAATTATTAAAAATTTTGTTATTATTAACAAAAAAATTGACATTAAATAATAAATTTACAAAAAATCATCCTGATTAAAAACATTTGAATAATATTTTATTTTAATTTGAATTTTGTTGATAAAATTAATATAACAAGACCAAAATTATTTGATTTTGATTCAGATAATTATTAAATTAATATAAAAAATTACTTGTTTTATCCAAGTTTCTATGAATAATTGATTGTTTGATATTATGAATTTGGAAATTCAGAATCCAATTTTGTAAAATTGACTGTTCAAAGGAAAAAAAAAAATCAAATAATGATATTTTAGTTTTTTATATTAATTTAATCAGTAATATTAAATTAAATTAAAATATTTTTGAAATAATTTAATTGAGAGAATTTTTTATAAATTTATAATATAAGATGAATGATTTTCTTTTATAATGATAAGACAAGAGAATTTTTACAAATTTGCTATAAGATAAGTGGATAGAGACATAAGACCACGAGGGTAGATGCACCAAAAGGATATAAGGAAGCAAGGAGAGGACACAAGAAGCATGGGGGATGAAAGTTTTGTAATTTTTTTGATTGATTTATGGTAGTTAATGTTTGAAATGGATTTACATTATTATCGGCGATTTTGAAGAAACATTGTTAAAAAAAAGAAATTTGTCGATATTTGAGAAAAAAGCATTGGAAATTTTTTTTGCCAATACGTATACTATAAGCGCCAATAAAGGTCTTTGCTAGAGCTTCACAATGAACATTGACAATAACTAATCTTTTTTGATAATAATAAATTTAGTATTAAAATTTTGTGTCTTATTTTAATATATTTCAAATAAAATTTTATGTTTGTATGAGAGCATTACAATGAAAAATAATTTTCATATAAAATTTTTTTATTATTATTTAGAATATATTATCACTTTTTTTTTTTTAAGTTTCAAGAACCTACCATAAAATAAAAAACGATTCTTCTTCCACTATCCCTGCAGTACATCGATCTAGATTGGAGCAAGACTCTCCCAGTGGCAGAGAATTACGCGGAGCGAAGGATCATAGTGATCGTGGGCTTGAGCCAGTGTCTTTAGGTCTCGTTTGTTTTGAAATCAGAATCGGGATTAGTTTATTTCAGAATTTCTTTTTCTTATAAAATTAATATTTATTATTTAATATTATTATTAAATTAAATTATTATAAAAAATTAAATAATTTTTTAAATTTTAAATTATTAAAGCCTTAATTTTAATAAAAAAATATTAATGTATAAAGGTGATTTACCAGTGTTAGATTTTAATTTTGATTTCGAACCAAAAGCAACTCGAGGTTCCAGTGAGGATTCAATCGTTGCCACGGGGACTAGTTACTATAATTGTCTTGGTCCCAGTGCCTTTTGAGTTTTGCGGTCCAGTTGGTTGGTTGGTTGGTTGGGCCACACCCAATCCAGATCAGAGCTGGAATGGCAGGCACGTTGTCCGGTCACCAATTTCAAAGTCGCACAAAAACAAATACGACGGGCCCGCCACTCTGTTTATGGTCTGCTTTCTCGGATTCTTCGGAAGACAGGCTGTCATTTTATCAGCAATCCGGTCGGCTTCGGTCACCGCAACCAGGTCACGCCCGACTCAACCTCACCTTCCGAATGTTATCGTCAGAGTTCAAGAAGCAACCGGATAATTTGCTGACGCGCTCTTCAAAGTCTTCTCGGATTGCCGCCGTTAGTCAGCCCGGGGAAGTTTACCGATGAAACGGCACAGAAAGTCGGCTGAATCAATTTGAAGCACACCGGGAAGATCGCTGCTTTCCGGCTCCTTCCTTTCGCCGCCAAATCAATCCTCCCGCGTACGATTTTGTCAATTCTCTGCTTGGCGTTCTCCGCCACCAAAAATAAAAATAAAAATGAAAAATCGCAGCAACAAACCGGGCCCACACTGTTTTGCATGGAACCCCTCAAAAATTTGAATATTGCATGATTTCATGACAACAAGATCTAAAGAACAGTTAATAATTAACACACTCTATTGAACATACAGCCTATCATAAATAAGGTATTTCGAAATTTTGAATTTATATGAATTGCAATTTTTTAAATACGAAAAGAAGGTGTAACTGCCATTTTAGCTCCACTAGAGTAGGGAGTTATTTGCAAAATGCCTTAATTTTTTAGGAATTTGAATACAAATCCTCAAAATGTGACGGACTAATACGCAAAAGAGCCCTTCGAAAAACAAAGGGCGCTGCCAACCGTTTTTCCACTGTAAAGACCCAGCTTGCAATCAATCAGATTCGACTCGGAATTATCAAAAAGCACAAAATCCTCCTGTCTCCCGCGTCAATCGCGGCGTGCCCCTCATCCACCATCCATCAACCCAATCCAACGGTCCAGATCACTCCGTCTCCTTCCTCCCTGCACGCCCAACCCGGTCGACTAAAATATATTTAAAAAAACCGAGGATTCTCCCAAGGTCGAACAGACGCCGCTACGCAACCCGATACTATAAAAAAAAAAATTTAACCGATAACGTACCTAATTTTCGAAGATCGTGTAACGGCATCAATGGCGACCTCTGCGTTTCCCCTGCCGTCTCCCCCTTCCTCCCCGTGCCTCTCGGACGCCGACCTCCTCCGCTCCCTCCTCCGCCTATCCCGCGAGATCGCCCTCTCCGATCCTCCCGGCGGTGGAGGCTCCCTACTCTGCCGCGGCTTCGCTTCCATTTCCCGCAAGGCCAAGCTTCTCTCCCTCCTCTTCGAGGACCTCCTCGGCGACGGTCCCCTCCGCCGGCTCTCCCGGTCCGCCGCCCTCTGCTTCCGGGAGATCCTCCTCGTCCTCCAGCGGCTCAAGGCCCTCCTCGCAGACTGTTCCTCCCGCAGCCGCATGCGGCTGCTGCTCCAGTCCGTACCGCTCTCCGAGGATCTCCACCAGCTCACCGTCGATCTCTCCACCTTGCTCGACATTCTCCCCCTTCCAGATCTCGATATCGGCGAGGACGTTCGGGATCTCGTCGATCTGCTCCGCCGCCAGTGCCGCCGCTCCGACCCGTCCGTGGATCCGGCCGAGGACAGGCTCCGTGTCGAGATCCTCGACCTTATTCGCGAGATCGAGATGGAAATCGTCCCAGATCGGGAGAGATTTGAGAGGATTTTTGACAAACTGGGGCTCCGCGACTCCCGGAGCTGCAGGGATGAGATCGAGACCCTCCAGCGCGAGATCGGCGAGCGCGTCGCCGACAACCTCACGCCGGCAATGGTCGCTCTCGTCGGCCTTGTCCGCTTCGCGAAGTGCGTCCTCTTCGGCGCCTCCACGCCGAGATCCATCTCCTCCAAGCCTTCGTTCACCGCCGCCGACTTCTCTATCCCGGACGACTTCCGCTGCCCAATCTCGCTGGATCTCATGCGTGACCCCGTAGTCGCGGCGAGCGGGCAGACCTACGATCGGGAGTCCATCGCGCGATGGCTCTCGTCCGGGCACTCCACGTGTCCCAAAACTGGCCAGGTCCTCTTGCACTGCAGCCTGATCCCCAACCGCGCCCTCAAGAATCTCATCGCTCGTTGGTGTCGCAAGCAGCACGTCCCCTACGAGGCGACCGAGCCCGGCGTCGAGGAAAATAATGGCGTGGCAGCGAACAAGGCTGCGCTGGAGGCCGCGAGGATGACGGCGACGTTTCTCGTGGAGAAGCTCGTGGCGGCTACGTCGCCGGAGGCGGCGAATAGGGTTGTGCACGAGTTGCGACAGCTGGCGAAGACTGGACCCGAAAACCGAACCTTTGTGGCCGAGGCCGGAGCCATTCCGTTGCTTCTTCCGCTGCTCGCCTCAGACGAGCCGAGCCTCCAGCTCAACGCCGTGACGGCGCTGCTCAACCTCTCCATCCTCGACGCCAACAAGCGACGCATCATGCACGCCGAAGGCGGCGTCGATGGCGTCGTCTGCGTGCTCTCTGGCGGCGCCACGTGGCAGGCGAGAGAAAACGCGGCAGCCACGGTTCTGAGCTTGTCGTCGAACCATTCCTACCGGAGGCGGCTGGGCCGGAATCCACGTGTCGTCGAGGAATTGGTGAATCTCGTCAAGGTGGGACCGACTAGCACGAAGAAGGACGCGTTGGCCGCGCTGTTGGGGCTGGCAGGCGACAGGGAGAACATCGCGATATTGGTGGAGTTGGGCGTGGTTGCGGTGGCGCTGGAGGCGGTCGTGGATGCTGACACCGCGGAAGAAGCGGCGGCGGTGATCTCTGCCATTGCGAAACGCGGCGGCGCACAATCAGTGGCCTCATCCAAGGGGTCTATCTCGATGCTTGTCTGGGCTTTGAGACATGGGTCAGAGTGGGCACGGGAGAGTGCCGCTGCGGCATTGGTCTTGCTTTGCCGGCGAACCGGCGGTGCTGCAGTAGCAGAGCTGGCGAGGACACCGGGTATTGAGTGGGCAATATGGGAAGTTATGGGCTCCGGCACTTCTCGTGCCCGCCGGAAGGCCGCCTCACTCGGCCGCATTTACCGCCGATGGCTGGCCGCTGAGGAGGCCTATCAGACTTCCGAATTCTCCTCGCTCACAGACACTGCCTCCACGCTCACAGGACAAACATAATCCCGTTCATATTTTGTATAGATCGATTGATTAAAATGTCTGCTCTCAAGAGTGCATATGCAATTCATTCTTTATTTTTGCCCAATGTTTTACACTGTTGTATTGGATACAGTAATTCCTTATTCTTGAGCATCAATCACGTAGGCGGAGTAATACATACTTCATAATGCATAGTCGAGTCTTCAGTTTGGTAGCTTAGTCTTTAAGCGTAGGAAAGCCATACACCGGCTCACCGTCGGCTTGAAACAGGCCGAAGTTCTGCATTGAGCCGCCGAGACCGTTCTCGTTGAACATGGAGAATATGTAGGTCTCAATCTGTTTTCCGGGCATCCTCGGCGTCCCGCGGTATGACAGTACGTGTTGGATCAGATTCCATATGTATTCCTTAGCATTCGAATCAGAGTCGCAGCCATCGCTTTTCCCTGACGGCCACCCGGTCTCCGACACGGCTACTCTCACCCTTGACACACCTATTTTCTCCAGTGCAGCGTAGAATGCGTCCACCATCTCGTCGAACATGTTGTTGTAGTAATGCTCGCCGTCCTGCAAGCCGTTCGACCCCTGCTTGAACAGTGCGAATGGCAGCGAGAACTTCCCGCCGCCACGCAGGTACTCGAAATATGGGTACACGTTAACGAGCAGCGGTGCCTTGTGCTTTTCTAGGAATTTGGCAATCGGCTGGATAGAAAGCCCCGGTAGAAAGGAAGCTTGAGATGGCGGGTGGAAGGAAGAAAGCGCGGCTATGGAGATAGCGGTGGAGACCTTGATGTCGCAGTCAAGGCCGCGCCGGGAGAGGACGACGAAGAGATTGTTCATCGCGGCGTAGAGGGAGCCGTCAGCGCAGTCAGAAATGAGAGTGTCGTTGCCCACTACGATGTAGCGGAAGTGGACGAAGGGATGATGTGGGAGGACGTGGCGGCAGATCCACTCATCGGCGGCGGAGAGGCTGGAGGCGATAGCACGTATATCGCTGTTGGGGACGCCGAGGATGAGCTGGACAGTGGTGCCATGCAATGCGCTGAGGGTGGCCGGATCGGGGTGGTAGAGTCGCAGACGGCCATTGTGGTATTGCTGGCAGACACGCACCGCTGTGTCCGGCGACGGCACGGCGCCGCCCGACGGGAGGTAGCACATGCCAAGGTTGGCGCCAACTGCAGTGAAAATTGTGTGATCCATTCAGTAACACCTCTGGACATAATTTTCTGCTGTCTTTTTTTTCAATATATTTTAGTATTACCTGTTAATTGGGGCCGAAGAGCCACCAGTGAAGCAGAAACGAAGAGGAAAAGCAGTTGAATCATCGCCATCTGCATATGATTTGCTTTCTTTCTCACTGATTTCTCCCCATGAATGGGGAGGTCTATATATTAAGAATTTTTTAAACAAGCTTTTTACGTCAAGTAATTGTCACATAATTGCACCACGCATCAGGGATCATGCCCAAAGCACCGGCAGAGCAATTTGCATGACTCGCATTTTCAGTAGGCACGAAGTATGCTGCTATCGATTGCTGCTAATGCAGCGTTGAGTTTTTCTCTGCGTGTTTCTCTGATTGATTGATTGATTACTTTTTTCTCTTAACATTTTGGAAATATATTGGTTTTTTCCATGAGCATTCAGAAAGCTGAGGAGAAATTAGATGCAAGTTATAACATACTATGCATGATTGATGAAGAAGGTTCATTACCAGCTTCTGAAACAGCAATAGAGTTACTCAAGAACTCCATCGTCAGATGCACCAAGTTAAAGAGTCCCATGAGTACATTTAGTTGGCCTAATTGTATACTATTAAATACTTGTTCTAATACAAAATTAGCTTGATTAAAGACGGGATGATCTCAATCTAGACCGATCATTAGTTCTCATTTTGATCGCGCTTGAGAATCTTGAAAATTTAAAATTTTTTACGCGTTTGATTTGAAAGATATAAAAAACCTAAATTTTTTAAATTTTTGTTTGGTTCAACATATTTTAATTTTTGATTTTTAAATTATAATAGTAAATCATCATTAAATACTCAAAAGTTTAAAAATTAATATTAATTTTGTACTTTAAAAATATCTTACATATCTAGAATCCTTGGATTATTCATTTTTTTAAAATTAATTATAAAAAATATATTAAAATTTTAAAATACTTTAATTATTAAAACATTTGAAAATTAATTGATTTGAAAAACATTTGTACTTTAATTTTCGGTCAATTTGATCAAAAATTTAAATTTTAAATTTTAAATTTTTTAAATTTTAAATTTTTTAGACTTTTAATCTTTAGTATTTGATTTTTCTACAAAACAAACATGTGATTAATTTTTTCAATTTAATTTTTGAAACTCACGAAGATCTAAAGTACCATTTAGTTCGGGATAAGAATCAAGATCCAAGTCAAAATTAGTGAATCACTTTTATAAACTAATATTTTTTATTAAAATTAACTTTACAATAATTTAAAAATTTAAAAACCTAATTAAATTTTTATAATAATTTAATTTAATAGTAATATAAACTAAGTAATATTAATTTTGTAAAAAAATAATTTTAAAAATACTGATTTTGATTCAAAGGGGAAATCAAACGGTGCTTAAAAGAATATTATTTTTAATTTGAAATAAGGACACCCTATATCAAACAGTAGAGTCTAGAAAATTACATTTTGGAGGTCAAAAAAACCTTTTATTCTCGTCTCCCGGATCCGACCGGCCCATCCACACTGTATGTGAGATGTCACACGTGATAGTTCATTTTTTTCTGACGAATGTTCTTCCAAAGTCATCCATGTGGTCGTTCTGTATATTGATGGCAGTGAGGCATGGGCCAAGAGGTTTCCGGCCACCCAAACCTGCTCTTTGTTTTTGCCACGTCCGTGAGAGTTGTTTTTACAAATAACCCCCTATATGATTTGTTATTTCAGACATGTTCGTTCTTGCGTAATCACAATCACATTTAGTTGGGCTTTGAGTTAGCTATGCTCATAGAGTTAGTATGGAAAAATATATTAAAGATCAATCATATTTGATATGCTAATCTTTTATGGTGTTTCTTACAAAAGTAATACAACCGGTCAAAATATTTTATGTTTATCATGTGAATATTTTTTGTAAGTCCTCATTTAATTAGTGTTGGACATGAACCCTCACTAGAAATTCATATTTTTCTTTATGCCAACTTTCTAAAACCTCAAATCACAAATGACTTATTAGAAAGTAATATCTTTCTCACTTGTGTTATGATATTAATAATTATAAAATTATTAAAATATTACTGTCGTATAAGTCATTTGTAATTTTAGCTTTTACAAAATTGGGATAAAGAAAAATGTGGATTTCTAGTGAGGGTTCATGTCCAACACTAATTAAATAAGAACTTACAAAATTTTATATATATATATATATATATATATATATATATATATATATATAGAGAGAGGAGAGAGAGAGAGAGAGAGAGAGAGAGATATCAAATTTTTTGATAATTGAGAAGACAAAAGTATACAAGTTAAATGATTTAAGGAGCTCCTCTGAAGACCTAGGTGTTAAAGACATTAATCTAAGACCCTATGGGAGCAATTAGATCCAAGCAACATCATAATATGGAGGAGATGAATCCTCCCTTCTCAAATAGTGAAACGATTGTCCTCATTAGTTCAAGACTCAATAATCACACAACTAAAAGAAAAAAAATCAAAAATATAAAGGATAATCTTAAATTTTATTAATAATATCAATTTACATTAAAATAGAATATAAATAAATCAAGTCCTATATATGAATTCGTATATACATGATCTCTATTAAAATATGGAGATGTCTCAAATAATAGATGAATCCTAATATTTATACTTTATACATAAAAAATATAAAGGATAGTGGTTATTTTAGGAAATAGCTACATGGTGGTTATAATAACTCACTAATATATTTTCCACAAAATTTACTTTACTTCTCGATGCTTCCCCTTAAAATATAAAAAAAATAAATCAAACTTAGATATAATATATTAAATGGAACATTGGAGAAAATTTGGGTGAAATTGACCAACAATCATATAGTCAACATCATTTTCTCTACCTCTTTAGCAATAATTTCACTAACATTAAAAGTTTTATTGCCCTTCCTCTTTAAAACATCATTTTCCCTAATTTCTCCCAATAGATATTATCAATCTAAAACATTAAAAACATAATTAACCAATCTAGACTTCAAATTTCATTATTGATACACTATTCAATCTTCTCCTCAAAGGCTTGAAATGCACCCAAGCCTTATCCTTGAGGCTTTGATTTGATGTTGAGGAAAACAAATTCTCACTTCTCAAGTAGTAGAATTATTGTTCTTCGTAACACAAGACTTGGCAAGCACAAAATTAAAAGAAAATCGAAAACATTGAAGAAAACCCTAAACTTTATTAGTAACATCAATTTACATATAAAATGCAACATAAATAAATAAAAGTCCTACATATGAACTTATACATGCATGGTTTGAGTTTGAATGTTTTGAACTCAATGTACAGTTTAAGTCAAACTAGAAATGCAAAATAATATTCAAATTGATATCTGATTTAAATATCTATTAGAAGTCGTCATAGTTAGAATAGGATTCATACTTAACAAGAGCTTATAAATCTTCTAGTATTGAATAGATTTTGAGTGCAGTGAACTAGAGAAAAATAGAAAAAGAGAAATAGAGGGTAGTAAATAGAAGGAAAGAGAGAGAGAGCAAAGGATGATCTAGATTCACCACCTAAGCTAACTAAAATCGGTTGGTGTGTAGCGGGCTATGGCAAGGTGGCACTTCAGGCTCGAGGATCTCGGTGTGTATAAATTTTGAATTCGGTTAACTAAGAAGGCATCATGTATTTTTAACCATGAGACAATCTCGAAATATTCAAGATTTGCAGTGGGGACAACAACACAAAATTCAGCTAGTATCTCAACTGGGATAAGAGAATTAGATACACCGGGCTCTCTGATTTTATTATAAATAGAGTTGCATACAATAAATATGAGTACGAATGCCCAATTCCCTTTTTTTCTATTTTAAATTTATAATAATTGATTTGGACATTGAAGCGACAGTAGTTGAAGAGCTCTCGATAATTTTCTTCATAATTCTCTACTCTTATAGATTAATAAAATGGATCGTTCTAGTGGATCAAAATATCAAGAAATTTATAGACCGAAATTAATGGTAAATCAAAGTCCATCAACAAACACAATTTATATTTTGAATAAATTACATATATTTCTGTATAATTTTTTATTTTGTTTCATATATTACTCTTTATTTCTTATGCTACTCATCAATTATGTGATGCATGACTCTTACGTTGCAAATCACAACACTTTTTATCAGCTGTTTGAATCTCCTGTCTCGGATCACACCGATTTGAAAGCTCACCATGGCTCAACTACCACATTGAATTCACTCCTAGGAGGCAGGGGCCATAGCGTGAACCGTGTTAAAAATGTTATTATAGATTCTTAAACACAAGATCTTCCATTTACAGTAGAGTATGTCTCAATGTGTTACTAATGATCGAATATTTTTTCCATGACTGATTAAAGAACAATATTTCTCTCCCAACGTTCACAATAGTAAACCTAAAGAAATGTTAGAATTAAGACTCGACTCACCATGCGCACGCTTCGTAGACGACTCTCCGACAGTGGCCGAAGTCCAATTGGGGATAGAAAATCCAGTAAAGACCTTAGTTTGTGGTCTTTCTCTATGTTTCCCTCCGGCAGGTTTCCTAGAACTGTAGCTGCACCAACAGCTTCTTTGTGTTCTTCCGTTATTCATGCGGCTTGTATGCCTTGTTGGCCGTTGTTGGCTTGGCGTCTGGGGTTCAGCCGAGCTAGTGTTTGCGCTTGCTGCCCCGTTCTTTGTATCTGGCCATTGGCCCCTTTCAACAAAAAAAAAGACGAACGAAAGGATGGCGGCTATTTTAGAAGTGATAGCACGGGATGTCCGCCCGCATACAAGAGGAAAATGTAGATGAGGAGCACGTGCTGAGAATGCCCGAAGAGGTGGTTTGGTGGAGAGTGCATGTGGAGTAGGAGATGGCGAGAAATATCCAACTGCGTGTCAAACAAGCGCTTTGAACTCTGATATTCCTTGTCAAATATTAGACTTTCACGCCACATATACATACAGTAGGTCCCCTTCTTTCTCTTTGTATATTATCTATGTAGACTCGCACAGAAAATAGTCTGCGATAAGTTAAAAAATGTTTTGATTCGATTCAATTTTGATGGTCATTGATAAGAATCAATATTGATCGATATAGGTGAATATTTTTCTACGCCAATCGACTCCGCTATCAACCGTTAGTCCAAACTACTTGCCGGTCGTCGTGAGCTTCCTAGCAGATACTGATGCTGAGTAACACACACTTTGCTCAAGCGGACTGATTTGGTCTGGGATTGCGTGCTTAGCGGGTTGTTTGGTTGACTGTTGACACCAGACTCAAGTCTGCCATCCATGTCATGATCTTTAGGAAGGGAATATGCATTAGATTTTTCTGCCTTAGAAAGCCTCAAAAGAGGGGAATTACATAGTCATTAGGTCCAATTTCAGCTGTCCTCACAAGAGATAGATTTAACTGAGTTTTTGAACTTATAATCTCTGAAATACTAAAATTAGGTACAGTCATCAAAATCACCTAGTTTTGCTGATTTTTTTTTTTCTTCCAGCTCTCCATCCCTGTTTGACTCGAAACCCTAGTTTTCAACCCATTCCTACTAAGTCAAGCACTAGGGCCTTTTGACCAGCCAACCAGCAAAGCACCGAAACTACAAAGGCAGTTGATCCATCGACTTTTCATATATGCCCCCACACACAAAGTCGTCAGTTCATACCTCATTTTGAAGCTTCCATGCCGCTGCCATTTGCCACCATTTCTCCTCCTCTCCCTCCATAAAACCCATCGCCTCCTCCTCCTCCTCCCCCTTCATTCTGTCCTTTCCTTCCTTCTCCGATCTATATAAACCCCGACCCTCATATCTCTCTCTCCCCTTTTCTCCGGTCTTGAAACAAGCAAAGGATCCTCACCATGCACGGAAAACACCTCTCCGTGTCTTTCTTTCTCCTTTTTCTCTTGCTTCTTTCAGAGACATCGAATGCCAGGGCCGTGCCGGCCGACCTTGCAGCGGTGAAGCCAGAGGAGAAGACGGCGTCGGGGGCGAAGCTTGAGGAGAAGCTTGTGCCGCTCTTGCTGCACGCTCTTCCCCGGGGGTGGTTCCCGCCTTCCGGCCCCAGCAAAGGAACCAACGAAATCCAAACTTAGAGAGAAAGAGGATAGCCTCTAATATTTCAGGATATTCTTCGTTTTTACACATGCAAAAACATGTAAATATTACATGCTTCGTTATATTGTTTCAATTGCTTTTTTCTGAAAAAAAAAAGCCCTATGAAAGTAGTCCTTATACGTATTCAGTATGTATACTACAAAATTCTGAAAAAAAATTACAAGGAGTTTTGATTATAATGATATTTGTGGAGTTCTGTTTTATTTTTATTATTATGGTTCTTTTTTTTTTTTGTTCTTCGTTTTTTTGATGAAGCCCCGTTCTCAATCCCATCGATGGCGGTGATTCCAAGCTAAAACCTTTGGAGAGATTACATTGAATCTTACTCAAATGAGGACTAATTCTTAGCGGAGGTAGTCAGGATATAAATTCTTTTCTGAGGTATAATCTTCAGTGAAAGCAATTGAAAGTGAGGTTGGTGAAACTTTCTGAAGAAAAAGCTCTCATACGCAATTAGATTCGATATACGAAGAAATACAACTATTAAGTCATATCGTTGGATTTGTTAACGTTGATGCAAATCGAGCGGATCCATGAGCACAATTGCTGCAGTCTCGTGAAACAAAACCAACCTCAAGAAATAGAAAAAATTTAAAAATTATTGCGTATAACCCACTAAAAAAAATCTGATCTATGAGTAATTCCACGAATTCAATATTTATCTATAATTTTTATTGTTTAGATTTCGTTATTTGTAATTTCTAATTAATTTTGTACAAATATATTTGCTTATTTACTCTATCAAATGACTTTTTTATCCACATTGTCAAATATTTTACCGATTATCATATTTTAAGAAATTTTTTTAAAAAAATTATAGAAAAATCCTTTTTTAAATTTTATAAAAAACACTCATATTCCTAAAAAATTTGAAGAAAAGCATTATGTTACTTAAACGTTTGCAACAAATCCTCATCTTAAAAAAAATTTGCAGAGAAGCTTCATTTTTGTTTAAAAATTTGTAAAAAAATCCTCGTTTTCCTAAATATTTAGGGCCTATTTATTTTGTGGGATTTTAATATTCTAGAATTTTAAATTTTGGATTTAAAAATTTTGATAATATGTTTGTTTTATAGAACATACAAATTCAAAATTTAAAAATCCTGTGTTTGTTTTGTTGAATTTGTAAATTCCAAATTTATAAGTTTTGTATTTATTTGATTATAATTTTATGATATTCTCATTACAAAATTTGTGTGGTAAAATTATCTCATTTCAAATTTATTTAACATTTTATTTTATATAATATTAATACACAAATTATTGTATTAAATAGTACCAAACTTTGATATCTTAATAATAGATTAAACTTCTAATTAACAAATTAAAAATATTAAATTTAAATAATGATACGATAAATTATATATGTAAATATATAAATAAATATGAGTTATTTTTACTATCACCTGTAACTATATAAATCAATTTTAAACTAGATAATATGTTCATTGTGCATAAATTATAGAATTCATAAAAAGATACAAAATAAATAAGTATATAGTTTAATAATCATATATAATCCAATGTCATAAAAATTAATACAATAGTTTTGGTATTTATCATGAGATTTTTCTCATTATAATTTCTGTCAAAAAGAAAAACATGACCTTTTTTTCAAAAAAAAAAGTTGTATCAACAATTTCTTTTCAGTCAAATTCATTTAGAAAAATTATGTTTATTTTTTATTCAAATTATGAATTGTTTAGGAATAATCCTCAATTTATATAACCTGAACCAAAAATTGAGGCAATTTAGTAAAATTTCCTCCAAAAAAAAATATAGAGCATCACAAAACCTATAAATTTAAATATGTGTGAATTGTTTTTAAAAGCATATATTTCAAACCAACTTAAAATCATTTCATCCCATTAAATTTATAACAAAAGATTCATGAAATAATAATGTTATAAAAATAAGGATGATGATCAACTAATGGATATAGTGTATTACTAATATGTAAATAAGAATATATCTCAAACTAAATTTTCAAGTTAACATTCACATTCGACTACTAAACTGTACAATAAGAATTGTTCTAAATTGACAAGCAAAAGTCTGAGAATATATACCACTAACAAATACCATTAATAAGAAAGTCAAACTTGAGTATAGATAAAAAAAAATAAAGGTAAATTTTATCTTAAAAAATTTTTACTTATAATGTTGAATTGATTGCGTGGTTAAAAATTTTGACTATGCATCTATAAAAAAATACAAATGAAATTTAAAAAATTACATATCTAGGACATTTTGTTTTGAAATTTCATTCAATATCAACTATTAGTGTTGGTGCCAATAGTTAAAAATATAAAAAAATAGCAAAAATTCTAATAAACAATCACAAAATATTTGTTCCAAAAATTCAAAAAAAAAAACTAACCTTGCGAAAATCAATCGAAGAAAAGTAGATACAAAAAGTTGGATTATGACAAAAGAGATGTTTGAGGTAATGTGATACCTAAATGTAGATTACAATTCAGCATGTGATATCACGTAGTGGATTCTCAAATCAGGGATTCTGAAGTCCGTTCAATTTTGAGGGATTAGAAAATCTTACCGTTATTGAAATTTGAAAATTTTGAAAATTTAAAATTCTTGATAATAAACACTAAATTTTATTGAAATTAGGATTTCAAAGTCCCAAGACTTTTAAATCTCATAAACAAATAGGCCTTATATAAAATTTTCATTTTTTTCTTAAAAAATTACTTTAAAAGTCATATTTTTAAAAAATTTATAGAAAAATCCTCATTTTGTTAAAAATTTTTGAAAAAAAATCATTATTTCTTGAAACATTACCGAAAAACACTCATTTTGTTAAAAATGAAAAAAACTCTTTTTAAAAAATTTGCACAAAAGCCATCATTTTGTTAAATATTTACAAAAGGCCCAAGTTTCTTAAGAATTTGCAAAAATATCATTGTTTTTTAAATTCACAAAAAACCCTAGTTTTCTAAAAATTTATAGACCGACTCTTGTTTTGTTAAAAATTTGAAGAAAAGTCCTCATTTTTAAAAAAAATTATAAAAAAGCCCTTATTTTTAAAAACATTTATTGAAAAGCCATTGTTTCTTAAGATTTTTCAAGAAAGTCAAATTTTAAAAGTCTGTAAAAAAGTCATTGTTTTTTTAAAAAATTTATTGAAAAACCCCTTGTTTCTTTAAATTTTACAAAAAAATCTATTTTTAAAAAAATTTTGCAAAAATGTCATTGTTTTCTTAAAAATTTACAAAAAATTCCTCATTTAAGAATCATGGAAAATCCCTCATTTTCTAAAAAGAGAGATTTTCTGAATTTATTTTCTAAAACAAGGGCGTTTTTTCAAATTCTTAAGAAAATGAGGGCTTTATACATTTTTTTAACACAACGAGGACTTTTCAAGTAATTTTTAAAGAATGGGAGTTTCTTGCAATTTCTTATGTTTTCTGAAAATTGTTAAGAAAACGAGAAATTCTATACAATTTTTTAAGAAAATAAAATTTTTTATATAAATTTTAATAAAATGATGATATTTTGGGAACTTTTTCAGAAAATAAGGACTTTTCTACAAACTTTTAGAGAAATGAGGATTTTTCTGTAATTATTGAAGAAAATGAAGGCTTTCATGTAAATTTTAACAAAATAACGAGTTTTTGTAATTTTTAAGAAATAATGGTTTTTTTATAAACTTAAAAAGCGAGGGAAAATTGGCTGCAAAATTGGCAAAAAATATTTGACTAAAAGGCAAAAGTATCATTTCATAGGATAAAAGGTAAATATCTTCGTTTAAAATTAATTAGGAGTTGTAGCTAACGAAATTTCTAAATTAGAAAACATTGAATTGTTGGGAGTTATTTGTAAATAAATAAGATATATAAAATATTTTCTAGAGAGTTGTGCGTAATAATTAAAAAAAAAAAAAACAAAAAAAACAAACTGACAGAAAAATTAAGAAAATCTGCAGAACGTGGAAACGGCTGTCGCTTGGAATTGAAACAATGCTCGCGAGATGCGTATTCAACGCGGCGTGAACTGGAAAAAGCTGGGCAGCGAATCAATTAATCAACAAATATGTCATCGCTTTCTTCCGATCTAAGTTCAGCTCGGAGTGTGACGAGTTGCTTCGTTTCCGTTCGCTGCATGCGTATTCAATTCGTGCATTGCCGGCGCTCTCTTGACTACGCATGCGACCAATTGAATAATCCAAAAAATCCTAACAAATACGCGATGTTCTCCTCGTGTTCATTGTCCGTGTTTGATTCTGAATCTATTTTTATGGGACTTTCTGCAATAAACGCGAGAATTGGATATCTTGTTTAATGCATCCTATTTAGAGGCATACACAGAGAGGCATATACGGAGAGACATACACAGAGAGGAATACACAAAGGCATACAGAGCGTGGGATACAGAGACACACAGAGCAGTGTCCCCTGATTACCATCATTTTTAGTTTCTTGTTCAAATGTTGGCCATTTTAGATTTGTGTTTGATTAAGGGTCGTACTGACTTTCTTGTTCAAACTTACTCTTACCCCTCCGACGCTAACGCTCGGGTGAATGATCTTCCAACTAGTTAAACCATTTGATTTCATCCTCCATCCTGGAATCAGTTTATTGGCATGTATAGATACCAAAATTCGTTGCTCTCAGCCAGACAGCTGCGGAAAGTCGTCATCATCTTTCAGTTCATAAGACTGCTTGACCCTGCAAAAAAATGACAATATTTCAAGGTGTTATGTTTTCAAAATGCAGAAGAACACGCCATTTGTGCTTCGGAGTTGGGAATCATTAAGCAGAGATGTCAAACTCAATGTGGCTTTAAGTAACATAAGCTTATGAACTTCGCACTTCACATGCGCATGCAGCATCATACTGGCGAACACATGCATTTTAGATTAATTTTGAGAGAAATACTTTTTCGATGAAATGTGGAGCAAATGATATGACAAGCTCCAAATTGCAGTTCTATATGAAAAATCAGAGATTATCCCAACTGATTACACAAAAAGTTCAACATAAGTTATGGCCTGCAAGAAACACAAGAAGGATCATTTTGCATAGTTTCATGAAAGTTATTATTATTGAAGGAAAACTGTTACATGTGAAACTACATTCAAAGGCAAATAATGCAAGCAACTTGCACAGGTATTTTATATGCACAGAAGCTTTCTGTTTTCACCAGAATGGAATCTGTAATTGTACCAGTCTAAACGCTTGCCTGTTGCAATCGACAGCAAGCTATTGCTCGAGTACCGATTAACTGTTGAATAAGTGACCTTGATATTTATGGAAACTTTTCTGCAATAAACAAGGCATTTTTCCAAATCACTGTTTAGCTTTGACTTCCTAATCGAGGTAGAAATTTTTTTTGCTTTTAAGATAACAATGTGCAGCTAACACCTAAGCCAATGATATTTCTGTCCACTATGTGTTTGTTTGTTATATGTTTGCAATGAATTGTGTTCATCTTGCCCCAACAAAACCCATACTCCTTTCACAAACATAAATATCGTCCCAAATGTCTCATGTTGTGCACTAGTCCTCGATGCACAGGTCAAAACAGATCAATACAATACCCAACTTCTACAGAATACAGATATTTTCAAGCAAATGCTCTGGCTCCAATAACAACAGGTACATGTGAGTCCAAGCAAAATGTAATGCAAGTAACTAACATGCTTGATCATTTTTTCCCTGCCTCACCAGCGGTATACACACAAATACTTGAAATTTTGACGACATGCAGCAGGCATAAAAATATTATTATTCATGAGTAAAAGACTACAGTTGGTATCAATCTCAAAATCCAAATCTAGTAGTGATGTCCATAAGAGTGGAGCAACTTCTTATTGACTATGATGTATCAAGTCTGCCTGTTTGGATACCCCCGAATTCCATAATAATTGGGGTTTCTGAAGAAATTTCTTCCTATGTAGGTGTTTGGCAATATTTTTTGATAACCCTGAATTCCTTGGAATTGTGAGATTCCATAGGAAAACTAGAAAAATCCAACTTCTTTATTTTTCTTATGGAATAGAGCTTGCATGCAAGCTCCTCTCTATTATTAATGAGCTCCTCGTCGTCCATAGGATTTTCTATATGAAGTGGGATTCCACGCAACCCCAAATCCTACGAGTGGGTTTTTTCTTAAGTACCCAAACAGGCCATGAGTTACTAAAATTCCTTAATCATCCCAACAAGCACAATCTAAAAAAGGCAAAGCAAAATAAGTATTGTCTTTGGCATGCTTTTATATTTACAGAAAATTCATTACCTTTCATTATTTGAACACAGCCCAGATCTCTGATCTGTTAATAAGTTAGTGGCTGGTCCAGAGCCTTGATAATGAGGACTGGCAGAGTCCAATCCTTTACTTAATTCTGGTTGCAATCCGCCCAATGGAACAGAACCAAAGGTGCCAAACTCAATTCCACTGTCGGGGGGAAAGACAAACTCATTGGCAGAAGGAACTCCCTTCAAGACAGCTTGAGAAGATTTTGATATATTCAACAAAGTTAACATCGGGCGGCATAAATGACCGGCCATTGTTTTGAATCCTTGACAGATTATTTGAAACAGCCCTTCCTCTTCCAGGTAACTGTCTCTCTCTGTAGGTGCGGTAATTCTACAAAACCCCAAGAACAGAGAACAATTAAAATGATGAATTGAAGTCAGATAAGCTTCAGATGGAAACTCATTTTCCTAATAAAAAGCAATAAATGCGACTCGTATTATCAGCAAACTTAAAACAAATAGGTGGTTTCACAAAAGAACCTGCTGCACAAACACGTAGCAAAATTTGTCTGCACATCGATCAGGTTAACCAAATCCTGAAGCAAATAACTGGAACTTCTTCCAACTAGAATTCGACCAAAGGATTGGGTTGGAGCCAAATATTGCACTATGTAGTATCTCATTCAGGAGTAAAGAACATCCGCAGGTTTGGATAAATGTGAGATACTCAACCAAGCAAATACCATTTGCAGCTCTCACTGCAAATGGTGGCTGTCATGAGCAAACAAATTCACAGTATAACCAAATTAATCAACTAACTTTGCTTCCTACTTTTACCGAATTTGGGAAGTAAGTTCCAGTAAGTTCCAGTTCCCAGTGGCTTTGGCACATCTTCTCCATAAGCACCAGATACTAAGGGTGGGTTTGCAGGGCAAAATCCATAAGGAATTGGTGGTCCATGGAACACTCCATTTGCATTCATGGGCATAAACATACTCTGCCTGTGAAGGGCATCCCATGACGGTTTACTGTGATATGGGGGATGAGATGATTGATAATTTGGAATAGAAGAACCCACCCAGCATGTAGTCACGGCACCATTGAGCATATCTCAGACTACTAAAATGTGTTTCGTAATCTCCAGAAAGATCTGCCATGTCAGAGAGCTTGGAACTTTTCCCGTTGACATGCCCATTCTTTGTTGGGCAGGCCTTCACAGTTAAGAGTTTGAATCCAGCAATGTTACTTGCAGAGTCCAAAAGCCCACATTTGTTGGATATCCAGGATGAATTATTAGTTGATGATCCAGTCTCGTAGGATTCAATCTATATAGGCAGAGAAAATTCCTCTTCAGAGCCTAACCCTCTCATTGGATACGTTTCATTGCCACGTTTTGGCGGATCAATGTGTCGCACTATTTGGAGCCGAAGCCTTTATATAAGGCTTCTTCTATATTTTTTGAACTGGTTGCTGTGCTGGTAGCAAGATCACTAGCGTCACCTACCAAACGTTTCAATGAAACAATATTCCCTTCCACAACACCTGCCTCCAAATTTATACAATTGGAGGGATGCTCCACCATTTGAATTCTAGAACCATCCTCCTTGTGTGTGCATCTGAAAACAAAAGGCTTGTTCACATTAAACCAATCTTCAGACTTACATCTAAGTTAACTTTCGGACTCGCACTCAGCCAGTTTTCGGACTCACACTCAACTAGCCTTCGAGCTCGTATTTACCCAATCTTCAGGCTTGCATTTAAGTCAGCCTTCTAGTTTGCACTCATTTAGTCTTTTGGCTCACATCTACATGGTCTTTAGACTCACATCCAAATTAGCTTTTGGGTTTGTACTTAATTTATCTTTGAGCTCGCACAAAACCAACTTTTGATCTTGCATTCAAACCAGTCTTCGGATTCACACTTAATCAGCTTTTGGACTCACATCCAAGATAGCATTCGGATTCATATTTAGCTAGTCTTCGGGCTTGTATCCAAGCTAGTCTTCGGATTCGCATTTAAGTCAACTTTCAAACTTATACTTAGCCAACCTTCAGACTCACATCTAAGCGATCTTCGGACTCATATCGAAACCAGCTTTTGGGTTCACACTTAGCTAGTCTTCGGTCTCACACTCAGTTAGTTTTCGGGCTTGCACCCAAGTTAACATTCAGGTTTGCACTTAACCAGCTTTTGGGCTTGCACCCAAGCTAGCATTTGGGCTTCCACTCAGTCAGTTTTCAAATTCGCATTCAACCAGCCTTCGGATTCTTACTTAGCTAGCCTTCAGGCTTGCATTTAAGCTAACCTTCATGCTTGTACTCAGTCAATCTTTGGATTCACACTCAGTTAGCTCTCAGGTTTGCACTCAGCTAGCCTTTGGTCTCACATCCAAGTCAGCTTTCAGGATTGAACTTAGCCAGCATTTGGGCTCGTACTTAATCAGCCTTTGAACTTGCATTCAACTTAGTCTTCAGCCTCACACTAAGCCAGTCTTTGGATTCGCATATAAGCCAGTCTTCATATTTGTATTTAGCCTACATTTAAATTCACAGTTAGTCAGCCTTTAAACTCACATTCAAGCTAATATTCGAGCTAGCACTCAGCTAACGTTCAAATTCACATTCAGATAGCCTTCAGACTCTTAGCCTTCGGGCTCGCATCCAAGCCAACTTTTGGGCTCGCACTCAGTCAGTTTTCAAACTCGCACTTAAGTAACCTTCAGACTCATATCTAAGTCAGCCTTTAGACTCACATCTAAGCCAATCTTCGGACTCACACTTATCCAACCTTTGGACTCGCATCTAAATCAGCATTCGGGTTTACACTTATCCAACCTTCGAGCTCACATCTAAGCCAATCTTCGAGCTTGCACTCAACTAAACTTCGGGCTCGCACCCAACCAACTTTCAAACTTTTATTCAGCTAACCTTTGGTCTTACACTCATCCAGCTTTTGAGATCGTATATAAGCCAACCTTCGGGTTTATACTCAACTAGTCTTCAGAATCACACTCAGTCAACCCTCGAGCTCTCACTAAGCCAGCTTTTGAGTTCATGCACTAAGTCAACCTTTAGATTTGCACATTTGAAGTCAGGCTATGGGTTTATCGAAAATCATTATAAATAGTAAAGGACCCTCAAATCAAATTGATTAATATATCACAACAAATGAACAGAGGTCAAGTTGGATCAAATTGATTTAAATTAGTCAAATAAATAAACTAAAGCACAAATTAAATTAAGTTAATTTAATCTAAATAAACTCAGACTCAAGATGGGTTGATTTAAAATCAAGTTCAAATTAAATTCAATTTGGATTAAGCTAAGTTCAAATCAAACCCTGATTAGGTTAAATCAAGTCTAAACTAAAAAGTCATACTCAAAGTCAAATCAAAACCAAGCCAAACTGAGCTTAAATTGAAACCAAGTTGAACTAATTTGACTTGGACTTAAGCTAAAGTCCAGTAGACCTGAATTCAATAAAGATGCAACACAAGGTCGAATTTAACTTAAATAAAATCAAACTCGGACCCAAACTAAATATTGTTGAACTAAGTCTCATTGGGTGCGCTAAATCTTCGACAATATTCTAAGGCCATGAATAATGGGTGACATTACCACCTTAATATGAACAAAAATTAGTTCAAATAAAAATACTAAATAATGTCAAATTGAGCCTCACTGGGTGCATTACAAAAGTATTTAGTAACACTTTAAAACTATATCTAATCTCATAAGCCATTGGTTATGCTATTAAATTAAAAAAGTTACTCGCCAACACACTCCAAGCTGTCGGTGATACTTCTATGCTATATCCAATCCTATAAGCCATTGGTGACACTGTCCAATTAAAGAAGTTAATCGCTAACAAGTTCTAAACTATCAGTCATACTTCCAAGTTATATTCAGTCTTATAAGCCGTTGATGATACTGTTAAATAAAAGAAGTTAATCATCAATACGCTCTAAACTATCAGCCATATTTCAAAATTATGTCCAACCATAAGTCATTGGTGATGCTATTAACCTAAAGAATTTAATCATCAATATGTTTAAAACTATTGGTCACACTTCAAAACTATACCCGACCCCTTAAATCGTCAATGATTCTACCAAATCAATAAAATCAACCAATAATGTGCTCAAAGATGTTGGTCATACTTTAAACTAATCAACTTTAAAAGCAGTTGATGACACGCCTCTACAAGCTAGTCAATTCTAGAAGCAGTTGATGACGCACCCTTTTAAGCTAACCATCCCCAGATGCAATTGGCGATGTGCCCCTACAAGCTAGTCAATCCCACAAGAAGTTGACGACACATTCTTTCAAGCTAGTCAACCCCAAAAGTAGTTGATGATACATTTCTACAAGCTAATCAATCTCACAAGTAGTTGATGACATGCACTTTCAAGCTAGTCAACTCCAAAAGTAGTTTGTGATGCATCTTCAAGTTATACTCAACCTTATAAGTTGTTGATGATAATGCTCAAAAGCAAAGAAGTTATAATCTACGCTTTATTAGCTATGAAAATACTTCAAGGTTAAAAGATTTATTGCCCATGCTTTATTAGCTAACAAAAATGCCCCAACCTAATTTTTTTCACACTTGAACTAAATCAAACTTGAACCAAACCAACTTGAAACTAAGTTCATTAAGTTTCAAACCTAAACCCAATAAAGACCCAATATGGATCGAACCTAAATTTGATTTAATTTTGGTTCAGGGTCAACCTAGTTCTAACTCTATTTCAACATGAATTTGGTTCAGTTCAAACTTGGTTTAACCTAATTAGAGTTTGGTTCAAACTTAATTTAAAATTGAGATACAATTCGATTTGACTTGATTAAGGTTTAGTTTAAACTTGGTTCAACCTATTTGGAGTTTGGTTCAAACTTGATTGGCCTAATCGGAATTTGATTTAACCTGATTAGGATCTATTTGGACTTAACCTAATTGAGTTTAATTTGAACTTGATTCGACTCAATTAAAATTTGGTTTGAATTTGATTTAATCGATTAGGGTTTGATTTTTAGATTTGATTCGAACTTGGTTAAGACTAGGGCGCAAACATGAGACCAAATGATCGACACCAATTTTGATATTGACAATAGGTTCTCTTGTTCCTCTAGAACATAGGAGAATACCGTTTGCAAAAAGAAAATAAAAAACATCCAGCTTGCTAGATCCAAAAAATAGCTCTCTCCTAAGTGAGAGATTTAAGCATTCCTAAGAAGAAATTCATAGCTAGCACAAAAAAAATAACCGGAGGTATGATCTGGTGTGAGGTAGCCCTTGATCTTATTTAAAGAAGCCATTAGTAGAGCCATTCAAAATAATTGACATGTAAGGTCCAAATATGCAAGCTTTAATCTGTGAATTCATTTGGGAGGGCAGACTCTATACATGAGATCATAATTGAACCATATATATATATATTATATATTATATATATATATATATATATATATACTGTTGTATAATAAGATGAATAAAATCATCGAGTATTTTCTCCGCAAATGCACAAGAATTTAAAAAATGTTATACATATTGTTGAAGTGTGAAAAAAATTAATGCAACTCCACATCTAAAAAAAAGTACACACAACAAATTTATAGATCATTAACTTTTTTTCAATCTTGTAATTCTAGTGCCCGTTTGATAACAGATCAAGTAAAGTACAAATTAATGAACTGTTTTTATAAATTAATTATTTTTTAATTAAAATTGATTCTATAATAATTTAAAATTTTAAAAAATAATTAAATTTTTATAATAATTTAATTTAATGATATTGTAAAATAATTAATATTTATTTTTTAAAAAAAAATCAAAACTAAGCTAGTTTTCATCTTAACCGGTTACCAAATAAGGTCCTAATTACTTATGGTAATTCAAGGTAAGGCCACATTTTTGGTCGACTCCCTTCACCCACCATTCATATCATAGAGCATCATAGCAAGATGTATCTAAAATCAAGAAAAAGCCACAGAGTACAAGGAAGAACGAGATCAAATGGGTGAGAGTCATACATTGGATCCAAATATTTTTAGCTCCATTTAATTTGAGATCAGAATTTGGATCAGTTCATTTTAACATTATATATTTTTTTATAAAATTAATATTATTTATTTTACATTGTTATTAAATTAAATTATTATAAAAAATAAAATAGTTTTTCAAACTTTAAATTGTTGAAGCGTTAATTTTGATAAAAAAATTAGTTTATAAAAATAATTCACTAATTTTGATCTTGATTCCGAATCAAACGGTGCTTTTGACTCCACAGCACAACCGCAAATGGTCAAAAAAAGGAAACGAGTTGGCATCTTCTCAAAAGATGCACATGCACAAGGCATCAATATGAAAAAGAACTTCTGCAAACAGAGTGTAGCAAATAAATCTGATTTTTATTTTTATGGGGATGAAGTTTGCGAGTCCCAGCAGCGACATCATACGTGGAATCTTGAGTCTTGAATTTAATTGAACTTTGATCTATGTTAGAATTCAAATTCGAAATTAGATAAAATAAACAACAGATTCACAACTCCAATGAAACAAATAAGGTTTGAGTGATTTTTTCATAGGTGAAAGTTAATAATGCCCAACTAATTATTCAATTTCCAAACCCTTCAAGAAGCTAGGCATGCAAAAAGAAACCCTTAAAAATTTTTAGAATTTTTATTAGTTCCTCGTATTTTCAAAATTCCTTATCAATTCCTGAAAATTTTTGAAATTTAAAATCGATCTTTGGAGTATTTGACTTTTTAAATGAAAAGATGAGTTTATCATTATTTACAAATATTTTACCTTATATAGGTATTGACAAGATCTTGTTCATCACTAGTTTCGATATGAGAGATTCCCTGAAATCTTGATCCGTTAGACCGTTCTTCTGTTGATTTATACAAAAAAAATTGTAAAGAAAATTGTCAAGAACTCTCCATTGATGGTCATTTTGATACCCAAATTAGTCCAATACTCAATGGTAAAGATAAAATAATAAATTGGACATTAATCCTTTATATCTCTGGTTGTGGTGTTATTTATAATGCTCTCAGAGATTTGATATATCTTGATTATGTGATCTTGCGTAACCATTCTGCTGAATTTTTCGTAACAAAAGGATCATTTCTGGATTATTCAAGATTAACTTTGAAAATGACTATGAATTAATTGACTAGTACACCAACACTAATAGATTGAGTTTCATAAGTTCAATTACAGCTAGGCTTTGGGGGATGACCGCTCTTTCCGGCAAGCTCATTCATATCTGAAGTTACTAAGGTCATAATAGTTTAGTATATAAATAAGTCTCTGACTTGGTCATATATGTTCATAACCTATCTTTTAAGATCGGCTTTATTGACTTTTTGACTCAAGAAATTTGGTTTGAAAATTGTCTTTTAGTTTCCTTAACTAACAACTTTGAATTCGCTTCACACTCATCCAACCTTCTCGAACTATTAGTTAGTAACTTGATGTATTATTAATATTAATTATTTACTTGATACATAAATATTTTATCTATAAATATTTACATATAATATAGCTATTTATATATAAAATATAATATTTATAAATAGAGATAAACTCGTATCTTTATTTAAAAAGTTAATTATTTTGGGGCTGATTTTGATTTTCAAAAATTTTCAGAAACTGATTAGAAATTTTGAAAATATGAGAGGGTCATCAAAAATTTCAGAAATATCAGGGCTTTTTTAGTAATTTTCCCAAAAATGGAATTTGCACTGAATAGTCATCTTTCCGGGGGGTATCCAGTCAAAATCCTTGTTCTCATCAAATATTTACAGAAAAATCTCCCGATTATTAAATTTTACCGTGCACCTCCCAACCCACTTTCCTTGCAGCTCCTTCTCGTCTTCCGCCATGGCTAAGAATCGCGATGGATCCCTTCGATCCGTATTCTTCTTGCTGTGGTTCTCGCTCTCTGCTTCGATATCGCTCGCATACAGGCCTGGGGACCTCGTGCCGATAAGCAAGGCCGGCCAGTACCATGGGGTGAGAAACCTTACTGCCAGATTCATCCAAAACCCTTATTTCGTCTTCCTGTGTCGCTGATTTCATGGTTTTTGGTGGAAATTTTGAAACTTTTCAGTCGAGGACTGTCTGGCATGATGTGATCGGCCGGCACTGCCCAATCTTCGCTGTCAATCGCGAGGTAGCATCTCTTTTATGTGTTTCCGGTGTTTTGTCTCTTTTTTTTTTTTTTTTTTGGAATTATGCTTAACATTGTCCCTTTTCCGGTCTAGGTTTTGATTCCGATTGAGAAACCGACGGGTTACACCGGGGCCGATTCTTATAAAATGTGAGTTATATTTTGATATTGGAAAGTCTGGCTTTTAAGCAAATTATGTGTTCATGAGGTACTCTTTTGAACGTCATGGAGCATGGAAAAGTCGCAAAAAATGGTATTTTGCATAGGATATTTGGTGCTATGACTTATGAGACTTCAGTTTGGTTCATGTAAATGCAACCTTGCAGATGCTCCATAGACATCCAGATAATCTATAGTGAGGTTAATTTGTTGTCCTTAGGTTGTAATGGTAGGGAATGATTCGGATTTCGCTTTTAGTTGAAGTTGCTATGAATTGCTAGTGGCCCATTCCTGGTGTCATGGATAGTTATATGTTACTGCATTGAGAATCTATTTTCTCGAGATATTTGCAGACTTGGTTTGAGAGAAGAAAACCTTATTCAACTGGGTGCCTGATGCTTATGTGTTAATTGCATTGTGGTTAATTTGCAGATCATTCCAAGTTGGTCATGAGAAGTTCCTTATCCCATGGCTACTTGTGATAAATCGCAAAAGCCAAGAAGTTCCAATGATTGATGTACATTTGGTAAGTTTTTGATTTGACATGCACATGTCTTATTTGCTTTTTGTTGCAGTCAGCTATTCAATTTGTTTATGTGCTTCCATCACACCTTCTACTTGTGCATCATGAAAACATTTTAAGGTTTTGTCGTTGAGTCTGCATTTTATATACATAGGCTAACCTGTAATCTCCTGCAGAGGTATACTGGAAGTGATTTACATGGTGTCACTGCAAAAGTTGTGGATATGCCTCATCACTGTATGTAACATACTGACCTTCTCTCTAGTTTTGTTCTTTAATTCAATCTGCTAATTATTTTTGTTGTCATAAATAGTTCCATTCTCGTCTGTGTTATATTTCCTCAAAAATAGTTGTTGGAATTGCTTTGCCAAGGTTCATATGTTTGCATCTCTATCTGTAAAAATGTTTTTGTACTGACATGTTAAAATTTATAAGCACGATGACCTTTAATTGCTCTTTGAGCAACCACTGAAATATCATTTCTTGAAGGTGCATTGAAACATACATGAATTTAAACTATATTATAAGACTAAGCTTACAGAAATTCTCTACCCTATCACCCATGGAAAATTAAGAACATGGTTTTATATGAAAAGTCACATTTAGCTTTAACATGAATTACACATTAGAGAGAAACATCGTATATGATATATCTTAGTTCACCTCATTAAGCTGAAATTCTGCCCCTAATTGAATGTGCTTTACAAATGATGACATTTGGACCCATATCTCAAGTTATCTTGAAGTCAGGAATATTAACTGCTAAATCTGAAATTGGTTTTTTTTTTTTTTTTTACAAACCAGATATTGAAGTTCATGAAGACATTCAGAAACACTTTTGGGATTCCCAGCATTGGCCAAAACATATACTTGTCAGATACACCTGGTAGGCATTTCAAGAGACCTTTCTATGACTATATATGTTGTTTGCTATTTTGAATTGTTTGCATGATAATCACATTTTTCAAGTGTTCTTTGATAGGTTTTAAAAGAGGTCATTCTTTCTTTTGTTGTGTATCAATATATGCTTCATGTTGTCACTTCTCTAGTTCCATGAGTTCCATAAATCATACATAGCGAGCAAGTTTACTCTTTCAGATGGAACCAGCATGTGTTTTTTTTTTCTTTTTTGAATGCTATTGTAAGCCCAATGATCCTTGACAAATTTTTTTCGGGTAACATTCTTTAATCTCAGTCAGGTTTGTTAAAATGCTACAGTAGTGGGGATGAACTTGTAGGGTGAAGCTATCAGTAACTTCTTGGTAATTCTAGTGAGATCATTTGAACCACCCACAAACTCTACTGAAATCATATGGTAGTGGGCCACCAAGCTTCAACTTCACCTGCTTTGAAGGAAGAAGCTTATTCACAATATCTACTGGATATTTAGTTGTCATGGCAATCTTAAAATTCCAATTGCTTTATTGTAAACTATACCTGACCTGACCTTTAGTAGATTTACCTTTTGTGCAAGTGCAAAAGATTCATAAATTTGGGCCTCTGAACCTTTAAGTTATATGAAATAGACATGCCAAGGATAAAGATGTAAACCTATAGACTGAAGTAAATCTAGAAATGGGATGGAATGGAATTTAAATTAGTAATAGACTTACAGTTTGCAACCATGTTGTTCTCTATGGTTAAGCCAGTTATTCATGTAGTGCTATGTGCACTGTGCAGTATATTGTCTCTCTTGGTAAGTTTTTTGATGTACATTCACATATTAAACTGTTTTTCTTGTTTTCCTTCTACTTGGGTTTCCATTCACAATTGGATACATGCTTGATCACAGGGAGGAACATTCTGAAATTGATGTCGCAGGAGGATTCTATCTGTTATTTGGAACAGGTGAAAAGCATTTCAGTTCTAAATCCCTAGAAAGTTAAGCTCTTTAGGGTTTAGGGTTTAGGGTTTAGCTCTTCTACATTACTAAAAAGAGAAATATGGTTATGATCATTGAATATTCTATTCAAATGTATCTTATTTTATTATGGAAATTAGGTTTAGTTCTTCTAAAACATAAATGGTGTTGTATCTTCTTAGATCAGTGTGATGCTCATGGTTAATAGTGTAATGCACTAATACTTAGGAACTATTGCTCAACCTTCTAATTTGACTCTCATCTGGTTTACCTTAATAAAATCGCTGGCATCTGTCAGTGTTATTTCTTCCTTACAAACTAGCATTTTTAAGACATTCTTGGCACCTAGAGTTCCAATTGGCTACTCCTTCAGTGTCCAGATCAAGTAACCATACATTTGTTAATCTGTTCATTTCATATCTTCAATCTAAACTTCCAGATGGGACATTCTGGATTTATCCCTGGGATATTCTGAGACCTACAAAGTAAGCTAGACTTCGCTTGCTTTTAAAGAATTTTCACTTGAAGAAATGATCGTTTTTAGGTTTTACTTGTCTTCAATTCTAATTTAGTGTTAAATTTGCTTGTTTGTCTAGCAACATTTGTTTGGGTTTGACTGAGGAATCTATTGTTATCCACACTTTCTTTTGTCCATAAAGCAGGCTCTCCTAAGCATCTAAACTACAATAAATTATTTAATGTAAATTAAGAGCAGTTTCAGTTAAATGTGCAAACAGGAGTGTGGATGAATCCTATCTGAACTGCAAAAAGAACAAAAAAGAAGGAACTATAAATTTGTCATTGACACGATATTACCAGGTCTATTTTTCCATAATTTATAAGACAGCAATATACTTTCTAACTTGCTTTTTGTTTGGTTGCTTTTGCAACTTCTGCATACAGGTCTGTTGCTTTCTTTCATTCTTTCAATTTACATACTGCAATCATCCCAAGATAAGCTAGCAAGGTACGGAATCTTGTTCTCTTGATGAATTATTTATATATGGTATTTGTTCCATATTCTACTGGATATAAAAATGATAAGGTTTGATTAGCCATGTTAGTTACATGTATTATTACTGTTGTGTCAGGTTTGTGAAGGAGACCGTTGCTGAGACCAGCATGCCTGGGGGTGTAATTGCAAAGGTTGAATGATGAGCTTTCTCTATAGCATCAGAGAAGAGAGAGATGTGATCTTTCAGGTCTTACTCGAAATCAGTGATTGAAACAGTCGAAGGCAATGCATTATCCAAATTGGATGGTCTCCAAGACTATAATCAGATTATAGCAGACTTCACTGTTGCAAGTTTAACATTTTGCAGAGCTAGATTTCTCATTTACATTTATGGCCTCAACAGCGTTGTGGAAGAAACCTGTTAGAATCCAAGTGAAACAGATGTCATCTTGTTTGGAAAATTCATTTTCAGTTCATGTCTGTTATAAAAATGAGATTAATTTTTTCTATATGGCAGTGTCACCAAGTAATCTGCCTGTCCCAGATTTTACTTGTATAGCCCTACAATCATTGTTTGCATATTTTACCCCATAAAACAATGATATTTGCTTACATATATATGTACCTAAATAGAATCAATATTTGCAGACTCCACATGACTTTAATATAACCAAGTTTCAAATCAGCATAAGCGCATTTAAAGATTTACAAAGTCAAGATTCATACATGCAAATAACATGATTTTTGGGGTGGGGACATAACAAAAAAAGAATCAATTTTGTGAGTCTATATTACAAAATTTCATGATTTTGCAAGAATATTGATCTGAAACCTCAAGTTTCTAATTTAACTGGAAGTACAGTCAAACAGTTCAGATTTAGAACAAAACAGGAACCTTTACCATCAAGAGCCAAGAATCTGAATAAGTTCATATAGGAAACTGTAAAATTAATACTAGGGAAATTTCCCAAGAGAATGGTAATTTCTAGCAAATTTAATCTGACAAAATACAACCAAAATGCAAAGGGCACACGGTATTTCCTTGCTCTCCTGACTTTGAAACATTTGCCAGTTTGATTCTGCAAATGCAGAGAAGGCTGCCTCACTCCAGACGCCTTGAACATCGTCGTCAATAAATATTTAATCTGGTCTATAAAATGAATGGGTTTACGCATGCAGATCTTTATTTGAGCTCCATACTGGGATTTTTGGACCCATACCATCAGTAATACCAGTTCCATTCTCAAGATTAAGCAGTGCATCAGATTCACTTTCCTTCACCTGAATTCACAAGAAAAACAAAAGAAAGCCAAATTATAACGCACCAAATGCAATGAAAACAAACTAAACAAGCCAATAAAATCAATTGATAAAGAGCAAATAAACAATTAATATGATATGTGGAGTGAATGAAAAAATTAAGTTTTATATTATCTATAATTTTATACTTCATCTATTGATATTTAATAAGCATATAACATATTTAATAGATTTATAGTATTTGTCAGGCTTAATATATGAAAATACGTTTGATGAAGAAATATTATGTAAAAGATGTTTTACGAAAATACGCATCTATTAGGAAGTCTATTATATCCATTAGATAAGTTTATGAACTTTCAAAAAGATGCTTATGAACATATGGATATGTTTAGCATATAAATAATTGTGTTTTGTAATGATAAACAACTCCAATTCAAGTTAATTAAATTTTTTTTTCAAAAAAAAATTCTTTTTTGTCCGAAAGTGTACTACTCCAACTCTTTTTTAATTCAGGTTAAAAATTTGCTTGTTATCTCCATGTGGATTTCTTAAAACCGTCAAGCAATAAATTATTTCTTATGGTGAATTTCTAAAAGGAGACGTGTACCCAATGTTGCATTCTACAGGCAATAACTCTACTATCATCGTCCTTTCTCTTCTATTGTCAAGTGATATTAGAGTCAATTTCTAATATTTACAAGTTCGGTTTTTTTATTATTATGGCTTAAAGGCTCCAAATAACAACTAGATGCAAAGCCAATTGCGATTTACAAATAAATTCTACGAGATTGAATTAGATGGCTTATGAAAACAAGTTAATATTTTTCAAGAGTGTCTTGCATTTTATAAAAAAAACTCTGATTGACGAAAAGATTAATCATTATTTTAATAAACAAAATTCACGAGAAAACATAAATTTTTACATTAAATATTCAAAGTATAAAACCATGACATATACAAGTAATTAATGACTTTATTGATGAAGATCCAATCTTTGATAAACAACTAGAGGAAGAAAAAAAAATTATTTTGAATGAATATGAAAATTTTTTTCTTCTTCAAGAATCTTTGAATTTTGCTTTCTCCAAAAAAGTTAATTGGCTTCACAATCCCTCCAAATTCGATACAAATGTTTTGAAAAGATATACAACAATTTTTTATGATGGAAGTTATGACAATATAAACTATCTATCATGAACAACAAGATCATGGATAATTTGTCTCAAATTTTTGATAAATATCCTAACGAAGAAAGTATCATTGATGATAATGATAATGAAATTCTTATTCTTCAGCAATTTTGAATTCTCAAACAAATATTAATGAATGATTGTTTAACTTTTACTTTTCTGATGAGGTGTATAATACAATTATTGATAGAGTGAATAGTAAAAATGTTGTTTGCAAAACTCTAATGAAAAATTCGATATTTAAAGTGGGTGACAATTGCATTTTTATAAATTCTCATGGTTTAAATTGATATAAAAAATCAAGCAATAAATGTTCTTTGTTATCAATGTTCTCTGAATTTAATTATACATGTTGACATATTCCAATTTGAATTTTTTAAAGAATCATACAAGTATAATCCATGTTTTAGCGAAGTATGTTTTTCTTGTAATCAACATGATAAAATAGAGTTCAAAGGCATTGGCTTACCCAAAGTTCTAAAAATAACTGATTCACTAGACAAGTCGGCAACTTCCATAATTGATGTCATTTTATCGTCTTAAAAACTCAAACTCAAGAATTTCTTCCAGTTGGGGGAGTAAGACACATGAACATGATCATTTCTGTAAGAGCAAATTATGTTTTATATTAACATATTTATAATATCTATTAGATTTATAATATGAAAAGATATTTTATGAAGAAATGTCATGTGAAAAGTGTTATATGAAAATATGCATCTTTTAGAAAATTTATTATAACCATTAAGTTCATAAACGTTTGAAATAGTGCTCATGAATAAGTGCATACATTTAGCATATAAATAATTTTGTTTTGTAATGGTAAATAACTCTAGTTCAAATTAACTAAATTATCTTATCAAAAGAAAAATTTGTTCTCAATATGAAGAAAAACTCCTTTAACTCTTTTCTAATTTAGCAGTGGGCTCTGTTAGGTTAAAAATTTCGCTCGTCATTTACATGATGAATTTCTCGAACATGTTGAACAACGCACTATTCATTGTGGTTGATTCCTACAAAGAGCCGACCTGTTGTGTCCTAACAACTCCTCCATCATTATCATCCTATTGCTTCTAGTGTCATAAATGCTCAACTTTGTCAAACAAAAATATAATATTTAATATTTAACAAGCAAAACAAGCAAAATGTCAACTTGCTAAAAAGGCTCCTCTAAACCAATAACTTCCAATTTTATCTCACTTCTCTGATATGTCGGTGTCATGTTTTCTCCAATTGTAGCCATAAAGCTTAACTTGGTAGAGGAAGCAATTGTAAAGCAATTGGTCTAAATAATTCAGCATAACCATGCTGGGAGTACATTTTTCTACATTAGGCTAATCTATTAGGTTGGCATGTAAGTGCATTTGCATCCATAACCGAATGTATCAGTTTGTAGGCAAATTCACCAGAAAAAATTGTGGGACTAATGTTTTTGCACATTCATGCATTTGTGCTCTGACCTTAAAACACCATAAGTGTTTAAACATAAAGAAAGCATCAGAGAACAGCAAAGGATCTAAAAATGATTTTTTTTATGCCAGGTACATCTCCTGATTTCAGAAAACACATGTTGCTTCTATGTCATCCTCCAAAGGATTTGGTTTTATTTTTAGGATATTTTCATTGAACTTCACCATTATGTCGAATGCAATACATATTATGTCAAAAAGAATCTTGATATTGTCATAACTTAGCATCCTTATAAGCTAGAATATATTTCTGTATTCTATATCTTTGTTTTTGAGGTTGAGATGTAAGCATAGCAAACTAATGCTCTAACGGCATGTTCAATTGAGTAAAAGATAAGAAACTTGAATTTGGAATGGAATAAAGATATGAGAAAAATAACACGTGGGTTGCATCTCTGAACCTGAATTGATGTTTCAATTACTTTTTGCTGGCTCTCTGCTGAACAGAAGTAAGAATATAAGATCATCCCCATCAAAGCAATCAGAATTCCCAATATATTTCTCCAGCTAAAAGGGTCATGGAGTAAAATATATCCGAATGCTAGGACAAGGCATGTCTTCAGATGGCCCAGAACTTGATAGGTGACAGGGGATGTTTTCCCAATCACAAGAAAAGTGCTGAAGTTCACTGAGACAGATATCAGACAAGATAATACAATGAAGACCTGCAGGGAAACAACAAATTTGTGAGGTATTGAAAAAAACCAATGTAATTAAGAAATAAGAATATTTTAATTGCTTACCAGAACTTGAGGTGTGTACTTAAAAGCAAAAACATTATGGTTTGTCAAAAGTGCATCAAGAAATGGACCAGTAACAAACAAAGTCAATGCTTGATAGGGGCAAGACTGATACAAAAGTTGTGTTGAAGAAACCTTGAACCTCTTTTGAATTGTGTTAGTCATCTGTGAATTTGTTAAGATCTCCACAAGAATCGATAAAAGAATTTGAAGAAAACCTTAAATTTATCACATAGGCCATCAAAACATAATTAGCTCCTGCCATCAGCTTATAGCAGTGTATGCAAAATTGCCAAAGAGGTAAAAAAAAAATGAAATGGAAAAAAATCTCTTGAAGCCAACAATCGCAAAGGTTCAGCCCTCATTATATGTAATATCACTTGATTGTAAATCTTGTTGAGTTGCATCTCACCTACACCAGTTCACACAGGAGATCTACTTACAAAACAACCAATGCCAAGCAGCTTTATTTTGTCAAAAAGAACTATATGAAAGACGAGCAACAGCTCACATTCAACAAAACTTGCAGTGTGAGCTCACTGAAAAGGGCTATAATTTAGTAGCCTTAAGGCAAAATGTTGCAGTTCATCTCAAAAAGGAGATAAAATGATGCAGTAAGTTTTCTATTCCCAACTTTGAAAGCTTAAGTTTCATTATATTGAATGCACTTTTGAGTGCAGAAAGGAACATACATGTGAAATTCATGAAAAAGGAATGAGCATCACTTTCTATAGTAATCATAACCTGCTCTGTTATGAAATATGAAAAGTGCCAGTTTGCAGCGTTATGCCAAATTAATCTGAGCAAGCAAAGAAACCATTAAAGGATACAATTTGAGCAATGCATGTTGTAACAACTGCAAGCAAAGATAAGACAGATCCTAGAGCATTGAGCTGCAGATCAGTCACAGTAGCAACACCAACACCAAATAGTAGGACAGTGAGTGCGAACTGGATACTCCTACTGCAACAGCAAGAGAACTTCTATCAGTAAATGAACAGGGAAACTTGAATTTCAGGACATAATAGTAACATAATAGAGAAGTAAAATCATCTGAAAACTGAAGGATAATACACAAACTACTGATTGCACTGTAACAAGCTAAAAGTTTTCAGAGTATGAATTTTTTTATCGGAAACATATATACTCTGAAAATTTTCAAAGTAGACCATATAGACTCCAATGGAAAAATAATAGATATTATATAGGGGAATAACAACCTGTTTTTTTGCTAAATATTGGGAGAATAACAGGAAGTCCATTTCTAGCAAGCAATATCAGCTAGTCAATAAAATAAACATCTTGAATTCAAAGGGGGAAAACAAATAAAAAATGCTGGGAAGGAGTGAGAAATCGATTAAGGTAAAAAGGGTAATAGTTAAATTTCTAAAATAACTCCAGTGTGAGGTTTTGCTCTTCTTTTCTTTAAACTGGTTGTTCAGAATATCACATTTGCATACCATGAGCAACAGGTGGCAGAGAGCCATAATCAGTCTTTGATTAAGTTTAGAGTGGGAACCGCATACAACAAAACATAATATTTGTCCAACTATTTTGGCACTAGAAACATTTGGAATACTGACCTGAACTTCTTCCCAAAGAAAACAGTTTCCAATAGGATGGTGCAAGGAATGATTGCTAGCTTTGTCATCTGAAGTGAAAGACATGAATGAAAGAATGTTAAGCAATTGAAATCAATAATCATTAAAAACTAAAATGAGTAAAATCAAAACCAAGCAGAAGAATCCAAGTCTCAGAATCCATATGCCCCAATAGTAGGAAGCATATGTTCCTCCACAAGGCCAGAATGAGATATTAACGAGGTATTCAGAAACATCATCTCTAAAAAGCTACAATCTGCCCCTGTATTTGTGAATTTCATTCAATGGAAATCAATTGAGAACTTACTCCGTGGTGGGAGGTCAAATAACAAGGTACGTCTATCTATATTCCTAAGCCAGAGGATAAGAGTGAGAAGATCTAATTCTTATTCTAAAAATCCAAAAAATTGAGAAAAAAGAATTGCAGATTGTAGACTTCTGAGGCATGAGAAAAAAACAACAGATTGATACCTAGTTCAGGACTGTCATGGTCCATGTTGGCCCAAAAAGTTCATGATTTGGCTTAATCTTTTGGGTTTCAGGTCGAATTTGGGTTTTTGAGCAATGCAAAAGTCTATTGCTTATACTGGACTACTAGACAAACCAATGAATAGGCATATAGATAAACACTTTAGATGTTCTAGTTCTGGGGCAGTTCCTCCATATGTGATGCTTTCTGTAAGCATAACAGCCAGGTTGGAACATACTCATAATTTTAATAATAAGAAGGTAACAGCTAACCAGGTGGCCCAGGTGTATTTACATATCAAAATATTTGATGAAAAATGGTCAAATAGACACCACAGGCCAAAGTTCACATACCAACAAGCACAACCATAAGTCTAGAATGGACAAGGCAAAGGCTTTTGTCTTTTTGAACTAAGGTTATCATGGAATTTGCGATTCAGTGTAATGCAAAGTGTCAACAAACCAATGGTTTCATACTAAACAACAAATACTAATGCTTAATCCCACATACTCAGGAATTTGGTCAGTTTTACTTTGTACAACTGGAGAGAAACAAGAAAGTATGCCATAAATTTCACAGAAACCATGATCTTAATCCCCCAAAAGAAAAGGTAGGCAGAAATTCTCTTGCCAGAATAAAAAATGATTTCCAGGGAAACAACCAAACAAGGATTAAATCAATAAAAAGCACCTGATAGAAACCAACTGAGTTGAAACCCAAGCTCAGGTTTAACAACCCAATTGAGATCCCATTGAGTATCCCAAACCCCATCACTGCCCTCGGATCAAATGGCTTGTGCTCAAACAACTTCATCCATAACGCCACATGCAGCGAACAGAATGTAACCAGCAGATGCCAACTTGTTAATGTTGTTGCTGCAAAACCACATTCACAGAAAGAAACTTATCAAAAAACCATAACAATTGTGCCAAACAACAGCAAATCACCCAATAAATCAAACGGTACAATGTGGAAGCAAATTTGATCTATTACAAGCAATTAAACTCGGCCATTTTCACAAATTAAGCAGGAACTTCAGAGGCAACAGATGCATTTATCAAATACAAAAAAAAAACATCAAACCACCACCATTTTGTAGAAAGTACCTAAAAAATCAAATATTGCACTGTGCAACTGATTTCAATCCAAGCAATAGAGGTAGAAACAGTTGCAAATTAAGCAGAAACTTCATAGGTGAAAAAAGAGACACTGATGGAGTGCATAAAAACCACATCAATTCACAATCGTTTCCCACAAAATATCCAATAAATCAAAGACCAAAACTTGCAAGCAAATCCGATCGACTCAACACATTCTGAAAGATAAAAATAAAAACTTTGACAAATTAGTCTGGAAATTCCATAGGCAAAGAGACACATTGACCTAATGCATACCAAATCACTAACATTTCCCACAAACTACCCAACAAATCAAAGACCTCAAGTTGCAAGTAAATTTGATCAATTTAACACATTCCAAGCGATAACAAATAAAAAAATTCACAAAATACGCTGGAAATTCCATATGCAAGAGTGGCATTGAACAAAACCATAATAACCAAAACAAATCATCATCATCATCAAACCACTAGAGTAATCAAAACCTGACCTAATATTGACATCCCAAACTATAAAAAATCGGAATTTTCCGCAAATCAGGCGAGCGAATCATCCATAAAATGCAACGAGAAGGCAAAAAGAAAGACTCATCCAATCGAGAACTCCAGTTACCGAAGGTGAAGCCAAGGGTGGAGATGAGGGCCTTGTTGCAGATGACGATGGAGACAGAGGAGACGACGGAGAGGCCGAGCGCGCCGACGGTGCCGAGCTGGAATCTCACGCCGTCGCCCATCTCCGAGCTGCTGTGAGATATCTAGGGCTCAGCTGGAGCTCGGATCCTCAACAAGCATCGAGGGAGGACGCAAATGCGAATCGGAGGAAATTGAATGGAAGCCCTGGATCTAAATTTGGAAATTGTTTTCTGTTTCCAGATCTCTTCTTCTTCTCGGCTGGCGCCCGGTGTCTCCTCCTTTCCGCTTCTCCAAATTTGATGCTTTGAAAGCTTTTTGCAAACAACTCCTAATATTTTATCAAATTTGCAGATTGTAAAAATTTATACAGAGAGGTTGCAAGTATCTATCTACCTGAAATTTATTTTACTTAGTACATAAACATTTTTTTTTACAATCTCCTGAAAAATAATTAAATTATATATAATTTTTTAAACTTGTTTATAATTGTATATAACGCCTTCTTTAATTTTTAATAATGTTCTATTTCCTTCTGGCCAATTGATCCAAAAAAAAAAAAAAATCAACTATAATTGTAAAGGTAACTATAATTGATCTTTTCTCAAATTAACTATTTTACCTCTTAACTCAATGTACTCTTGTCAATGCCGAAAGTGACATTTTACTAACGAAGAAGACATAATTTCTTATTTGAATCTTTAAATTTGAAATTTCTATTTTAGTTATACTTGCTATTGAAAAATTTTCTCAAAATTTATCTTATCCTTTCAATAATAAAGATATTTTGGTCTTTTTAATTATAGTTAAAAAAATTTTAACCTAAGGACCTAAAATCTCATTGAAAACTAAAAAATATATATAATTATGATAAATCAATTAATTATACGTAATTTAACTATTTTTTAGAGAATTATATATAAGAAACTCTTACATATATTATTCATTCAATTTTAATAATAAAATAACCTTACTTAAATTATGCTAAAAAAGAATAAGGACAATCCCAAAAATACTCATTATTCAATGTCTTTAATTGTGGATTACATGTTTGGAAACAGAATTATTGTAATTAGCAGGATTAACTATCTAAATAAAAATCGCTTTTGATTATCACATAAAAAGTGATCTTAATATTTGTATAAAAAGATTTTTCAAAAATTAAAAATATAAATAGGTTTATCCAAGATTGTGTAGTATTCTGACTCAAAACAAATAAATCGATGAACTGAAACCCAATTTTTGATTCAATTCAAGCTATGCGATTTTCAATTTGGTTCTTATTGAGAATTAAAAATATTGATTTTTTGATCGGTTTTGATTTTAAATTTTAAAAAACTATTAAACATATGTATGTATATATATATATATATATATATATAAAATATACATACATATTATATGTAAATAAACCTTCTGGAATTGGATGCAGCACAACAGAAGTTCATTCCAAACTCCAACGAAAGTCCACTGTGAGTTTTTTAGTCATAAAAATTTAGAATAAAATTTCACTTGTCATAAAATCAGAATTTCACTCCATATTTTTGGTTTTAGATTAATGTAAAACTGTTTATCATGAAAATTTGAAATTAAGTATTACACTCAAATTTGAACTTTTATTTGGAGGGTTGGAGGGTTGCTCACCTGATGTCTTCCCACACTTTAATTCCTAAAACTAGAAAACTAACTTCCTACGCTATGGCCTCATTTGATTTGATCCTAAGATTAAGATAGTGTAACTAAAAATTTAATTTTTTATTAAAAATTAAAATTAATCATTTTAATTTGCTATTAATTAAATTAGTATTATAAACAATAATTTGATATTAAAAAAATAATTAATTTACTATTAAATTAAATTATTATAAAAATAATTAGTTTTGTTAATATTAAATTATTGTAGGATAAATTTTGGTAAAAAAAATAATCTACAAAATTATTTCATTATTTTCTAATCAAATCATCCTAAATCATCTTAAATCAAGATTTATTTGTGAGCACTAATATGAAAGACACAAACTATATTCTTTTTGAATGCTTGTTTGCCAAGGATGTTTGGAACATTTTTACAACCATTTAACTATCAACCTGACTATGCATAATCGAATGCATCTTCTTATTTTGGGTGGCTATAAAAATTTTCGAAGAAATTTTATCTCTAAGGGTCCGTTTGATTTGAGATAATAAGATAATAAAAATATTTAGTCAACCAACCAGTTTCCTACAAAAGTTTCTTCCAAAATTGTACCTCAATATATTGATGACTGACATAATAATAATCTCGAAAAATCATTACATTTATAATAAACTAAGAGAGAAAATTACCCAAAAAAAAATTAACTCAAAAAATGATTTTACAAAAAAAGGGTTATATATGAAAAACTACAATACGTAATCAAAAGTATTTGCAGTACATAAACACAGTGCAAGATATGTACATTACAGAGTTATAATGTTTCGCAATACAAACAAGATTCAATGAAAAGAAAACACACATACATAAGAAGAAGTAAGTGCAAGTTCGAGATATTATTTACATACATAATAGTGGTACATAACATGATTATGAAAATATAAGTTTAATCGAGATAGTTAAAGGGGGCGTCTAGGAGTTTGTTTAAGATGATTTAGAATAATTTAATTAAAAAATAATGAAATATTTTTATAAATTAGTATTTTTTTTAATCAAAATTAATCTAATAATAATTTGATATTGATAAAACTAATTAATTTGTTATAATAATTTAATTCAATAATAAATTAAAATAATTAAGTTTAATTTGTTTCGTGAAAAAAATTAAATTTTTAGTTAAACTATTTCTGATTTTAGATTCAAACTAAATGGAACCAAAGTGCCTAGAAGCTCTGCCCATCTAAGTGCCTGGAATATAATAAGGTATCGTTTGGTTCGGTATCAAAGTCAATCTCAAGTTCAAGATTAAGATTAAAGTATAAAAAAATAATTTGATCAAATTTTTGGTGTTTAGATGCTAGTCTAACTAGTAAATGGTTTAAATTTTTTTTGAACCTTTATATACCCTTAAATATATTATTTATTGAGATTTAAATGGATAAAGGTAAAGGTAGTATGATAATTTAGTTTTTTAAAGTAAAGTAAAAATAATTTAGCTATCTTTTTAGTATTTAGATGGTATCCTCATTAGAATAGAATGATTCTGATATTGATCCTGAACCAAATGCACCCTCATGTTTTAGGCAAAGTAGCTGACTAGATGAACATGACTTCCCTAGGCATCATTTCGGACACCCAGAATACGCTTTTAGTGCAAGTTGGCGCCTAATAAAATAGTTTAGAAATCAATTTTCCAAACCCAAATTTTGAAACCTGAGACCTATTAGGGTTTAAAAAAATCTCCCTAATAGTCCAATACTCTATGTGGCCAGATAGTCCAATGCGATCCCATATCTCACACGTGATCTCTTTTCTTACCATGCTACTTTGGCTGCATGTCTCAGGTGCTCATGGTGCAACTTCGGTTGCATCATTCCTCAAGCCGCACTAATTACCATGTTGCTCCAATTGCACAGGTTACAATAAGATTAATTTTGGCAATCTAGGAATAACAGAGATTTTGGAGAGTGATTTTGAATTACAAATCAAAATTTATTTTAATTTGAGTATACTATCAAGTATTATAAGAATATTATTTTTCAACGAATATAAGTTCCTATTATTAATTACCGTAACGATTGTCAATAACTTCTTAAAAATAAAAAAAATCTCGTTAATGAAATAGAGATACAAAAAAAACATACAATTAATTTTAAAAAAGATACATGATTTAAGTAAGAGTATGTCGTTACTTCATAATAAATTTCAATATGAAATTATAGAAAATATAAAAGAAGTAAAGAAAAAAGAGGGTAGAGAAGAAGCTCTGTGTTGTTGTCTCGCTCCCCTACACTGGACCATGTGGCATTTGACTCGAATGAGTCTTGACTTGATTCTCGGCATATATTGATAACACAATCTGATGGGACAATAAGGAGATGAGAGAAGTTTAAAGTGTTTCCATTAATCAATAAGACGTAGGTGATAACTTCATAAATTTAAAGTATTTCCGTTAGCCAATGAGTTATTGGTGAAACTTTATTTAATTTGAAGTATTTTTATTAACCGATAAAGCATTAGTGATTACTTTTTGATTTAAAGTATTTTCAATAGCCAATTAAACATTAGTGATAATTCACTCGATTTGAAGTATTTTCATTAATCAATGAGACATAAGTAAAGTTTGAAGTGATTTTTACCATAATAAAAATTAATTAAAATATAACCATAATTAAAACTTGTATCCCACTAAATTATACCTTAAGTGTAGGTCTCAATTGAATCTAAATCGTGATCAAATTTGATCGAAAATTGAGCTCAATTCAGACTTGAATTCTTAGAAAATTAGGTCAAGCTAAAGTGGGTTGAATAGCCTGACTATTTGGGCCAAATTGAATCCAAAAATTCACCCAAAATCTAGGTTAACAATGAAAAAAATATAAGTCTTTTATAAATAACTCCTTGGATCAAATGAATTTTTACAAATAGATCCTTAATCGGATTTTTTTTAATGAACAAGTCACTTAAAATTTTTTATTTATTAATAAGTTTAGATTTTATTTAAAAAAGACCTTGAAAATTTTAAAATTTATAGATAAGTTTGTTTACAACAAAATTCTTAAACTTTATAAAATTATAATTTGGTCTGACTATTTCAAAAAAAATTTGTAAATAACCCCCTTATAAATCAATATCCAAAAATAGTATAATTTTTAAATTATTATTATCTATATTAAATAGACTTATCCATATCCATCTATAGAATTATACAATTTCAAATAAATACATTCATAACTATTCAATCCAAACAAAACTAATCCAAAATAAATAAATAAAATTCTTAATTCAAATTTGAACGAGATTCATTCCAAACCAACTCGATCTTCTCAAATCCTATATAAACCTATTAAAGAGAAGATCATATCCTAGAGATGGGAGATCAAAGATGAGAATTCTATAAACTAAAAGAAAATAACAAACTTAGAAATGATGAAGCCAAGAGATGAGAAATAAAAAAAAAAAATTTATCTTATTTTTTATGTCGTTTTTCCGCTTCCACCTCTTTGCTTTGGTCTTTCCTCTTAGCAACTCCTTCTGTCACCCTCGCCCCTCAGCCACTAGGGGCCCAGCTTCGTCACCCCACGTGTTGCAGTCTACCACCAGCCAATCAGAACCCGGCCACCTTCTCACCAACGTGCCCACATCCGACCCTCCTCGGACCAGCTCTCTCGAAAAATCATCAGCCTTCCCGTCGGCCTTCATTACCCCAAATCTCGCTGACAAGCCACTTGTTCGTGCTCCGATGAGCCCGCACCACGTGTTCCCTGCTACTCCAACTGTATCATGGCCAGCCCAGTACACCACCACGCTGGAGATCCTCCTCTGAGTCGCTCGCCTTCAACCTACAACCAGCCACCTAGCCACGTGGATCCGCCCTAGCTCTGCCCGCGACGATGGCCTGCACTGAAGCCTCCCTGGTCCGCGCCCGACGGCTCGCCTCCACAAGTACCGCCCGAAGCTTACAGGCCGCTGCCTCGCTCTTGCACTCACTCGCCAAGCCTTGCCTCCACCACCTGACTTCCACAGCCAAGATGCTCCACCCATTGCTGTTACCGTCTCCAGCAGTCTCCTCTGCCTTGACACCGAGAAGAGGGGCCAGCTCCGATTAGGAAGGGCATCGGGCTATCATGGCTTGGGGATGAGATAGGTGGGAGAAGGCATCGGGACTGGCGGGGAGAAGATAAAGGAGATGGGTGGAGAAAAAAAAAAAAAAAAATTTAAAAAAATGAAAAACTTTTAGCTGAAAAAAAACTCCTTCAAATAAAAAGTTAAGTCGGTAAAAAAAATAAAAAATTTAGAAAGGGAAGAAAGGAGATCAATTGAAGGAGAAGATTTGGAGGGAGGAACTCCACCCGTGCCCACCCGCAGTTTCACTTGTTTTCACTGTGTCCATTCCCATGCGGCTGTCATTACCACGCGGTCACATGCAGCCAGTTATGTATGGACGGACTCCATCACTATCGTGATCACTCGCGGTCTTACACATCAACAAATTATTGGACTTGATGTCAGCTTTTGAATTTATAAAAATTAGATTAATCTCCGAATCCGCCGTAACTATAGGTCAGTTTTTGCGCCCGTTAAAACTAGGCTAGCTTTGGAGCCCACCATCACTATAAGTTAGCTTTCAGGCTCATCAATTTTAGGCTAGTCTTTGGGCCCATTGTAATTATAAGCTAGTATTTAGGTTGGGCAAAACTAGACTAGTCTTTGGGCATGTCAAAATTAGGCTAGCTTTTGGGCCATCGAAACTATAAGCTAACCTTCAAGCTTACCGAAACTATAAGCTAGCTTTCAGTCCCAGCAAAATCAGACCAGACTTTAGGCCTATTGAATTTAGGTCAACCTTCGGGCCTGCCAAAATTGTAAGCAAACCTTCGAACTTGCCGAAATTATAGGTCAGTCTTTAGGTCCATCAAAATTATAAGTTAGCTTTCGGACCCGTTGAAACTATGGACTAGTTTTTGGGTCTGTCGAACATAAGCCAACCTTCGGACCTACTGAAGCTTTAGGCCAGTCTTCGAATCAGACGAAACTATAAGTTAACCTTCAGGCTCGTCAAAACTATAGGTCAGTCTTTAAGCCTACTAGGTCAGCGTTCAGACCCACCAAAACTATAGGTCATCCTTCAAGCTTGTCAAAACTATACACTAGCCTTCAACCCTGCCAATTTTAGACTATCTTTCAAGCCCACCGAAACTAGACTAGTATTTGAATCTACCAAATCAAGCTAGCTTTCAAGCTTGCACATCTAAACCAGCTTTTGTAAACTAAGTCAGACCTCTAGCTCACACATCTTAGTCCAGCCCACAGGCTCATCCAAAATTATCATGACAGCTAATGACTCTCAAATCAAATTAATTAATATGAAGTGACTCAATCATATTAAACTCAATTAGAGTAAGTGAATGAGTAAAACTAAATTGACTCAAATAAACTACTAAATGAACCCAAATTAATCAACTAGATGGACTAAAACTCAAGTTTAACTGGACCCAAATCGAAATTGAGTTAATCTAAACTAAATTGGTTCAAACACAACCCCAAATGAGTTAAATCAAGTCAATCTGAAAATAAATCAAGTTTAAATCAAACCCTAATTGGGTTAAATCATATTCGAATAAAATCCTAATTGGGTTAAATCAATTTAAACCAAACTTTAATTTGGTCAAATCAAACTTAAATTTAATCTAGAACCAGATTAAGCTAGAATTAAAATAAAGTTGAACTTGAACCTAAGTCTACTAGGTTCAAACTCAAACCTAATAAGAGTCCAACATAGGTCGAACCCAAACCCATTAGTGGGTTAAACAAGGATTCAATAAGAACTTATTAAGAGATGGATCCAACGTCCATAAAGGATCCATCAATAATCTATTAAGGGTTAGATTTAAGACCCATTAAAGATTCAATAAGAACACATTAAGGGTTTAAATATAAGATCTATTAAGAATCCATTAACAAATCGATAGAGGTCTAACACAAGGCCACGCTTGATTCAAACTAAATTAGATCAAACTCAAATTGAAATTGAGCTCTGAATATTGAATTGAATCAAATCATATTCAAATCAAGATCAAGTTGTGCGCATTGAATTAAATCAAATCAAATCAAACTTGAGCCTAAATTAAGTTCTGAATATTGAACTAAATCAAATTAAATTTAAACCAAACCAAGTCTAAATTTTAGATCAAATCAAACTAAGGTAAGCTTAAACTTATTCAGTTAGTCAGTTACATATTGCGTTCAAATAAAGTTAACCAATAATACGCTTGAAGTGGTTAGCGACTTCAAAGCTAAGTTAACCCAAAAGTATTGGGAATACTTCAAATCAAACCGAACTAAGATACACTTGAACTAGCCTAATCAATCAGCTATAACACCTTATTTAAACAAAGTCAACTAACAATAAGCTCATAGTCATTGGCCACACTTCAAAGTTAAGCCAATTTAAAAGCATTGATAATACTTCAAATCAAACCTAATTAAAGTAAATTTAAACTCATTTAATTAGTTAATCATAATACTTTATTCAAATAAAGTTAACAAACAATAAACTTATGGCCACTGGCCATACTTCAAAACTAAGTCAACCCAAAAACATTAAGAACACTTCAAATCAAACCGAACTAAGGTACACTTGAACTCACTTAGTTAATCAAGTATAATGCCTTATTCAAATGAAATCAACCAATAATACGCATGAAGTTATTGGTCGCACTTCGAAACAGTCAATCTCAGAAGTCGTTAATGACATACCTTTCAAGCTAAACTAACCCAAAATTATTGTCAACACTTCAAATCTAATCAATAACATGCTTAAGAGGCTGTTGATTATTAAATCAAACTCATGTAAGGTAGACTTGAACTCATTTAATCAGTCAACCAGATGCCCTGTTCAAACAAAGTTATTACTAATACTTTATTGACTAATGAAAATACTTCAAATTAAATGAAGTTATTACCAATACCTCATTGTCGCCAATGCTATCAGACTAATAGAAACATTTCAAACCATGAAGTTATCACCAATACCTTATTGGCTAATGAAAATACTTTAAATTATGAAGTTATCAATAATGCCACAGGCTAACAGAACCATTTCAAATCATAAAGTTATCGTCAATGCCTTATTAACTAATAAAAAAACTTCAAACCATAAAGTTATCGCTAATACCTTATTAGATAACAGAAATACTTCAAATTATAAAGCTATTAGAGACACTTTAGGGTAATCTCGATAAGCCGCCAATAACGTCATCCAATAAAGTTATCACCAAAACTCAAAGTTATTAGAAATACTTCAAACTTCTCTTATTTCCTTCCATGTCACGCTAGATGACACCACTAAACTAAACCATCGATATTCACCAAGAATCAAATCAAGACCCTTCGAGCCAAACTCCACATGGTCTAGTACATGGGAGCGGGATAGTAACAGACATTGAGCACTTCCTATTCCCTTCTCTTATTTCATGTCATTTATGCATTCAAATTTATTAAAATATAAAATGAGAGAATGCACTTGCTTAAGCTATGTCCTTTTTTATATCAATCAAATGGTTTTTTTTCTTTAATGTTTCTATTTTATTAGTTAGGATTCTTATTTCAGAAGATTTCTAATAATCGTTGAGGTAATTAATAATAGAACCTTACGCCTATTAGAAGTCATATTCCTACAATACCTTATTGTGCATTCAAATCACCATTTTTTATTTGTTATTTTTGAGATTATTCCCTGAAGTCTTCAAGGTTGATCTTAAACTATTTCAACTTTTCAGTGAGACTATAGACTAACCCTAAGTCGATTAGTTGTCAGGAAAGACTGCAAGTTGGCCGTAAACCATCTTGATTTTTGGGTGAGACTGTAGACTGATCCTAAACTATCTCGTTAAGATATTTATTATTATTATTATTATTATTATTATTTGGTTATTCTATTTTATTCTTATTCTTGTTTTTGTTCTTTCTCTCCTCCTCCTTGCCAATCCAAGAGATTTTTGCCATTAATTTTTCTCCAACATAATGCCATGGTGATGAATAAGGTCGTAGGTCGTCGGGTCGTGATGGAGATTTGCTGGCATTTTAGCTTGCGGGTGGCCACAATGTTAGTAGAGATTCATTGTCATAGGAGCATTGTGGGTGACTACGATATTGGTGGAGATTTGTTATCATATAGAGGGTCATGGGTAGTTGTGTTGTTAGTAGAGATCACCGGTCATATGAAGGGCCGCAAGTGGCCACATTGTTGGTAAAGATCAGCCATTATACCGATAGCCGCGGTATTGGTAGAGATTCAGCAGTACACGGATAGCTACTGATGGCCATAGTTTTGGTGGAGATCCATCAACATGAAGCCATAGATGGTCGCAATATTGATGAACAAAAGAGAGGCCTATGATGGAGTTTAGATATCCAATTCTTTTATATTCGATCATCCAACTACTGAGAACATGCAACAGTTGACAGAGAACAAAGGCCATAGGTGGTTGCAAGCCTTGAGCTAGAGGGGGCAACATCAACAATAAGTGCAAGAAAATAAAGACCTCATAGGGGATAAAGAGAAGAAAAAATAATGAAAGAAAAGATAAAACAAAGGATGAAATCTTATGTCTTTTCAATATCTTGTTGATGCCTTCTTGCTCTCTTTCTAGATAATGAGATCTTTCTCAAAACTCCGTCTTCAATTTGTGTAGAATTTGCCTAGGGATCATTTCCTCTTTCTTCTTTTTTCTTTTTAAATTTGTGTCCTAACCTTTTTTTTTAGATCTTTGAAAGAATCTTTATTTTTAGTTATTGAGATTCTATTAGGAGATTTGATAAGTATTATTTTGTCATAAACCTCATATTTGAATATGATATTGATATTCTTCAAGATTATATCTTTCTTGTTGAAAAAATCAGATTGATTTTGATGGATTTTGAGAAAATTTTCAATTTTGTTTTTGCAAATTGCGATTGAACTAAATGTTCAGTTTGTAATCAAACATTTGACAATGAGCAGTATTTATATACTCAAACAATATTGAACATCTAGTTAAAGACTGCAAGTAGGGGTTGCACTGATGGATCGAACCGAACGACTGGTTGGTAATTGGGCATCAGATTGTGACTCAATTCAGATTTTGGATCCAATATTCCTGTCTTTTTCTATTTCAAGTTGACTTTAATCATCTTAAATCAAATCAAAATCCAACTCTAACACAAAGTTGGGATCGGATTGTAAAAACTACATAAACAGTCACCATATGCTTTACTCGCACCGCTCACCATGCTACTCGAGCCACACCATAGTTTCATTGTCCAACTTGTTAGTCACACTTGATTTTTCCTTAATCTCACCATATTGCTCCATTGCTTTGACCATTTACATGTTATAAACTTGTAATTGTGTATAAAATCTCTTGATTTTTCTAGTCTCTTGATTTTTCTAGTTTATTGCACATCAAAATTGATTTATTATGTTGTTGATTGAAAATGTGATGTCTATGAGTTAACAATTTGAATTTTTTACTTGCATTTTCTATTCTTTAGACATTGGTTTTGTTTCTTTATAATAATTTGATCATATAATTTTGTTTTCGCCATCACGCTCATTGATTTACTATTTTTAGTTATGATTTATAATGTTGGTTAGTTCAACTAATATATTGAAACTAAATGGATTTAGAGATGAGTACAAATAGCAGTTTGGCATATGATTATCTCACCCAAATATGATGTGTTTTTTAGTTTTATTAATTAATTTGTAGAGATTTTTTAATAAACTCTCATTATTATTATCAAAATTTCATGTTTTAATAATTTTCTCTGTACAGTACCAACTAGTTATTATTCTCCTTAATTTGGCGATTTCCCAATTAAATGCGTTGGTATATTTGTACTTCTTTGGTTTGAAACATCTTGTTTGTAGTTCATTTTATTTGTACTTCCTTGATTTTGATTTTTTGGAATTATATTCTAAATTTTAGATTATATCATGGTTATAACTTATTGTGTTATGCTTTATTATTTAGGAGTTAAAGACTTGTGCGTTGTTTATTTTATTATTCTTAATAGCTAAATATATTTTGCAATGTCATTATTTGGTTATGTATGACTCCAAGAGATATTGAGTGAAAATGAAAACCTAGAAAATAAAAAAAATTTGTTTGAAAATATTCAAGATATGCTTACAAGAGAAATAAAAAACTTAGTCTTCTATGAATTTATGGAAAAGTGATCATTTGTGAAATATTTTGTTAAAAATATTTTGTTAAACAAGCGGATAATGTAATTAGTTGTATAAAAAAATCTAATACTTTGAAATACATAATGAATATTTATGTTGAGACTACTTCAAAATAAAAAATGGATAAAGTACCTTAGTTATAGTAAGAAATTTAAAAAATCTAAGGGATATTGCTCTAAAAAATTTTCTATAATCTCAATAGACTAAGATTGAAACAGTAGATATTATGTCCTTACATGTAACCAAGAAGTCACATACATTTGAGCCAATGGATGTATTCTATCAATTATGTTAATGTAAGAAAAAAAAGTATAGGAACAAAGTAAACTACAACTGAAAAGACTCATTGACTCTAAATCATATTGAAAAAGAGTTATGCCTAATATAAGGTGTTCTTTACTTATCACTTCTATTTGGTATGAATATTGAGTAGAGGAAGGGACAAACCTCCTTTCACAAATATATCAACTAAAAAAATATCTATCCACTTTAAAATAAGAGAATTTGTCTATTTGCTCTTCTCTCGAATACTAACTTGATATTCAAAGTGATTTTTCAAACTATATCTCTCTATTTACAGGTATTCCCAATGTTTAAGGAACGATAGTCACCTTAATATCAGGAATACTCAACATTGGTAAAAAGAATGTTGGGAATTTTTAACGTTCTTCATAGAACATGGAGAGCCTCAGAAGTTCAGGCATTTCTTCATGGATGAGGAAGATAGTGATGACATTAAAGCTTATTCCATTATGCATTCAGCCTCTCAGATTTCCCCGAAGGTACAGGTGTTGCAAGCAGAGATATGCTAACAAAAGATCCTAATAATAGTGAAATAAAATTTTTCAAATTACTAAATAAAGTTAATAAAGAACTATACATAGGATGCAAGAATTTCACATTTCTACTATTTATCATGCGACTATTGGTCATGCAGACCAAGTGTTAGTGGAACAACAAGTTATTTAGTATCTTATTAGATATTAAAAGAGACATTCCATGATGTAAGTTTATTTTCATTTTCTTATTGTAAGGCATGAAATATAATAAAAGCTTTACCTAGGCCACGAGTATGTAAAAATTCATATATATCTTAATCATTATATGCTCTGTAGGAACAAGAGTATATCAAATACATATAACAAGTACACAAATCACCACAATATAATAAATTTGAGACTACATGTGATGAGAATGGTTAGAAAGTGTGGACTCTATCAGCTAAGGTGGTTTGGTACTTTTTTTTAAGATAAAGCTACAACATCTATTCATGTTAGAGAAAATAACTCCATATATAAAATGATATGGAGAAGGTCATGTAATAGACAAATTACTGTAGTATCTAGTTGATAGTGTGGTTTCAAAGGCTTTTAATAATAAGTATCTTGACTTTGTAGATGATATTCATAATGTATGATTGAGATTAGCTTCAAATGGATTAATCTTTTCAAGACAATAAATATATTACACAACACATAGCCAGTATTATTAATTTCATACAATTTGTCTCCATGATTATGCATAAAAATAACTATTCTTCATCTTATTAATACTTATTAGTGGTCCAAAAGACTCTAGATATAACAAATGTGCATTTACCACTATTGATAAAATAGTTAAACAAACTATGAGAATTAGACATGTCAACATATGATGCAAATATAAAAGAAATATTTTGTATACGTGCAACACTGATATGGATCATCAATGATTTTCATGCATATATATATTTACGTGGATATATAACAAGAGGTTAAAAGGCTTGTCCAATCTATAAAAAGAACACATGATCTTGCTAATTGAAGTATGATCAAAAATTCTGCTATATGTGTCACTATCAATATTTACTTGCAGGTCATAAGTTTTGGTTAGAGAAGGTTCCATTCGATAGGACACGTGAGCATGGTATTCCTCCTTCTTGTTCTTTTGGGAAGGATATATTGAATAAAGTTATTGGTATACTAAATGAGATGAAAATACATGTTGGGTTCATCTCATTGAAGCAAAGAAGAAGGACCGAAAGGACAACAGATGACACATTGAAGGTCAAGAGCAATTGGAAAAAGAAATGTGTATTCTCTGACTTGTCTTACTAGAGCACATTGCGTATTCACTATAATTTTGATATCATGCATATCGAGAAAAATTTTCTCGATAATTTATTATGGATATTGTTGAGTACTCCAAAGTTAAAAAGATAATCTAACAGCACAGGTGGATCTTATGGATATTGGGATAAGGAAGACACTCCATCTGTAATAGAGAGGTAGTAAAATATAATTACCTTATACTTTATTTACCATGAGCAAATAGGAAAATAATGTATTTCTTAGTGCCTTAAAAAACCTATAAGTGCCAAATTACTATGCATCTAAAATTTCTAGATGTGAGAATATGAAGGACCGGTGCTATTAGATTTGAAGAGTTACGATTGTCACATATTAATATAGCAGTTTCTTCCAATTGCAGTGAGGGGTTATCTTCCTAAAAATATGGATAAAGTATTTATTGAAATGAGGAGTGTCTTTAGGTAGCTATATGTAAAATCTAACTTGTAATGCAACTTCAAAGATTTGTAATAGAGGATCACCTTGACTCTTTGCCACCTTGAACAAATCTTTCGGCCTTAATTTTTCAGTGTCATTGAGCATCTTCCTATTCACCAAGTGGAAGAGGTGGCACTTGCTAGATCAGTGCATTATCAGTATTTGTATCCTATCCAAAGGTTAAATTTAATTCTTTCTGCATGTCTTAAATATTTTTTCATAAACTTATGCGTGATATTGTATATTAGGTGTATGTTGAAGCTCAAGAACTACGTGTGAAACTGGACTCATCCAAAGGGATCAATAGTAGAAAGGTATTTGACTAAAAAATACATGACATTTTGTGCATTATATCTAAACAATTTTCAATCAAACTTCTATTCACAACCACAAATCACAAGGGCAAGTCCAAATTAGGAGTAAGTCAACCAATTAGAACATCCTAGGATGTTCATTACCTATATAAGATTGCAAAAAGTGGGTACAACTGTATCAATATGTGCTTTTCAATCTTAATATTGTCGACACATACTGCGAAGTACTTGATAGAATTTGTATACAATTGACCTTAACATAATTACTTATAGTATGAATGTAGATATGTTATAGGGCACACCTCCAAATAATAAAGATAGATAACTGATATTAGAGCTGAAAGTTTGAAGGGGAAAAAATTGACAATGATACATTTCTTAAATAATTCAGGAATCACGTAAGTATATATAGGACATAGTTTTTAATTTTTTAGATGTAGAATTTAAAGTTTTAAAAATAAATTGGTTGTTTATTTTGGTAGGTTTCCAATTTAGAAGAACTAGAAAAGCCTAAAATGTATTGAAAGAGATCTCATTACTATCCCTTGACTAGACAAATAGGTGAGGAGACTCTTAGGTATCTCATTAATAGGTACGGGTTTCATACTAAGAGTTGTGAGATGAATCGACAAACACAAAATAGTAGCATAACCTTGAAGGTAGTGATGAAAAAATTTGCAAGCTGCAAGGATATGAACTCTATATAATGAAATGTCGTGTTTATCAAGCTTTGATACAACAATAAACTTAGGTACATGTTAATTAATTGTGACTAGGTGGACAATCTATTGAGATGAAAAAAAGATGATATTAGTCTCACATTGGTGAATTTTAAACATTTGATGTACAAGTCTAACAGATGTTTTGATGAATCTTATATTCTTATTTGTTAAGCTCATCAAGTATTCTACATGTAAGATCCCTTGGACTGAAATTGACACATGGTTATGGAGATTAACCTCAAGAGAGTGTGTGGATGCATTGCATGATGAATTATTTGATGATGACGATGAAGAGCTTATAACAGAACCGTGCAACATCTAACAACTAGAGGAATATAATATTAACTATGCCAAGTTTGATGTCAAAGATTTGAGTATTAATGTGCCTCTTGTTGACTCAGTGTAACAATGTGCAAAAGAAAACGAAGAGGACAAACTCATAAGCAATGAATTTGAAACAAAATAGGAGAACGTTTCTTTTGGAGATAATGATGACATCAATATGGAAGAGGATGATTTCATGCTAGAGAAAAATAAATCTCAATGTGATTATCCAACATCTATAATTTAAATTATAACGCTTATTAATTATTTGATTGTATATTAATGTTGTCATGCGTATATGTTGACATTTTTAAGTTACTTATATTTTTTGTTAGAACCATGCATACGTGTTAATTGCCATTTGTTTTATTGTATACTCTTGTATCTATTTTTTATTCTTTTTAGGTTACAATTGTTTGATCATGGAGGCATATTGGGACCATCATGGATGCTCTTGAAAAAGTGGATATGGAGGCTTCGGTATTGGAGATTCAAGTTATTGGGTTTCGTAGTAGAATGTTCACGGATCACTTTATTCTTAAACAACATAAGAAATGAGAAGTAATACAAAATTTTAAAAAAATAAGAAGAGATATAATGATATATGTGGTTCACCCAAAATTGAATTACGTTCATGAGGAGAGTGAGAAATTCACTATTAAAAGGCTTTATAAGAGTATATAAGAAAGACTCCATTCTTTTTTATCCAACTAAACTTTTCAGTAAGGCTTTATAAGAGTCTATAAGAAAAACTCAACTCTTTCTTACCTAACTAAACTTTTTACCAAGGCTCGAAAATGCCTTGACTTTCAGAGAAAATCTCCAAGAGAATACCATAAGCAATCATCACGAGAGACCACCAAAAAATACTAGAAAGACCCACACACGAGAGCTGATGCACACACACACTCTCTTCTCTCTATTCTCTCTATTTCTCTCTAGTTCAACTTTAACACTACACCACGCTTAAACTCTATGTCTTACTAGAATATTTATAGACTCTTATTGAGTCTGAGTTCTACTCTAGTTACAACTTCTAATATTACATAATAAGTATCCAAAATTAGACATAAGTTCAAATCCAATTTTAGATTTCCATCTTAATTCAAACTTCAATTCGAGTTCAAGACATCCAAATGCAACAATGAATTATTATTGTATTAGGTGTGATGAATTAGTTTCATATCGATTAGATAGATAGAGTCTAATATATATTGTAGAAAAAAGTCTCATATCACATTACCTTAGAATTTTGGGATAATTTGATATTTGGCTTGGTATATTGATCCAATTTAATACTCTTCTGATTTTCCTAATAAGTGATATCAAAGTTTTAGGTTTGAAGCTATGCAAATTTTTAAAGCCAAAATTACCATGATGATGCGATTGAATTAAGTCACATATTAGTCTCTCTTAAAAAAAATCAAAAATTGAGACCTAAAATTCATTAGTATGGGTCACATAGTGAAACTAGTCGAGTAAAAGAGTTTTTGATTAAGAGTGTTAAAATTGATGTGGTCAAATCACACCTGAAAGAGAAGATTATTAGCTAACATTAGATAGTTCTTTTGTAATCACTGATTGGAATTTGTCTAATAGAGAATTATTTATTAATAATATTAAAATTGATGTTGTCATATTACACCTAAAAGGGGAGATTATTAATGTATTAGGTTTTATAGATTAGTTTCACATAAAATGTTGGATAGATAAAGTCAAATATAAATAGTAGAAAAGACTCATATCCCATTAGATTAAGCTTTTGGGATATTTTGGTATCAAATTCATTATATTAATTCGATTTAATACTTTTATATTCTCCGAACACCAATTCGCATCTGGTAGAGGTCTCCATTCAAACTTTAGTAGGGATAGCATAACCTCCTTTCTCGAATGGAGGATTAAGAGATGCACTCTAATAAAGGTTTGAATAATTTAAATTGACAATATTTCTATTTATTTATTATTTTATGGTTATTTGCTATTTCTCAGCCATGCAATCTTTGAATTTTGTAAGTCCAAGTTCCGCCCAATTTTCAAGTAGAACAGGTCACAAACCTAGCAAGCCAATTAGAGTTTGGGATTTAGAAGAATATTGGTTGGAGTTAACCATCAACTAATACACGTAAATCATCGAGCACAATTCAACCAAGTTCTCTACTCAACTAAACATAATGATCAAGAATGGGAGTAAGTTGCCCTTAACTTACATTGATTGGTGGGTAATGTTAGAGATAAACAAATAGAGGATATGGAAAAAATATTAATATAAATTTGATATTATATTTATAATTTGTATAGTGGCATGTTTGTAATTAATTATTCACATAGAAAATCACTCTTTTATACAAAGTAAATACAAATTCGCAGGAGAATTACAGAAAGATAGTTATATTGTTGTCGGACAAGTGTTGACGAGAGTAGAAGACGAAGGTGAAAAAGGCACATTTTACATCATTTTAAAATCAGTCAGATAAGCTCACCACTTACCCAAATAGTAGGATTGAAGCGGAGCAATTATTGGATAAATTATTGGTTAAGTTCATATGTTTGGATATACTTTTTCATAGTTGTTGATATATATGTTAACTTTCGTAGTTATTGGATTATATAATTATCATTAATTTTTTAGGAATAAAGAGAAATATGTAATTTGATGAGATTTCAATAAATTATATACAAATTTGTAAGTTTTGAAGAGAAATATATAATTTGATAAAATTTTATAAGATTATATGTAATTTTTAAAATTTTGAGAAAAAAATGTATGTTTTCAAATTTTGAAAATAATATATAATTTGATAAAATCTTAAAAGTTATATATAATTAATTTTTGAAAAAATGATTTGGTGTTTAGTATGAAGAAAGCGACTGTTGCGCAACAGAGATCATTAGTTTATGAAAGAAAAATTCTAGGGGAGTTAATCATTTATTTATTTTGAGAGTTAGATGTTGCAATCTTAAAAAATTAATAATTTAATAATTTAAAGCAAACTCCGTGAACGGCTCCGAGCGATGGGGCCCGCAATTGTGGAAACTACGAGGTAGAAACAAACGGCCGATAACAAATCAAAATCAATGGGGAAAAGTCAACAAACAACGGCCACCTATGGCTGTCATTTTTGTTCAACAGCCAGGCGCGTTTTCCATGCTTTCTTTGTTGCATATAAGCCCCTGAAAGTTTTCAATATTACATTCAAGTTTTTTATATCTTTCATGCTAACATTTAAGTCCCTAAATTCATCTAAATTCTTAGTACAAGTATATATATATATAATGAGTGATGGAGGATCTGACCTTTATATCTTCTTTGAAAAGTTCAATCTTTTTCTTTACATTTTATCAATTTTTTAAATACAAAAATTATACAAATTTGAATTTTTCTTCCTAATTATATGCAAACTAACAATTGAAAATAAATGATAGAGTAATAAAAAGGTTAGTGACAATTAAATAATCTTAGTTATCAAACAGGACGGGTATTTGCAATGAAAATACTTAATTAGGAGTGTTTGTAAATGCTGATAATATGCAGAGTGATCTGAAAATGCTACAAAATGTAGGGGTTTTTCGTAAAAAATTGCTTAAAATTTTGAAGATTCAACGCAGTAATCTCTCCAACGACAGTCACGAAGAAAATAACCCACTTGAGCCGTGGTCAAAGTAATCAGGCCATCAGATGCTTCTCGCCCCCCAATCCAACAAGGGGTAGATCTGGTCAAGAGTACTGAAACCCAATCTCGAGGCTGCCTGATCGGACGGTCGATTGCGTTCGTTCACGTGCATCACGAGATACCGGGGTCAGTGGTGGGGGGAAATTTTGTGATTTTTACACGTGACCCCCTATGAAATAATATTCATAGACAACTTCCTAAATTTATAGATCATTATGTTATTATTTATAAGCTATGGAGAATGACTATTTCAACCCCTTATTACCTTGTTTTTAGACCTTTCGTTATATTTTTCATAAACATATTTTGTATAGAAACCACCAAATACGTGTCTACTATCAAAAGAATTTTGGACTAATACGTAATCAGTCCATTCTTAACATAAAAAATCCTTTTCTAGTAATTTTGAGGTTTCATAAGGGTGTACATGCAAGAAAAAACTGAAAAGATAAGCATGAGTGATTAGAGGGTGTTTTCTGAAAAATCTCAGTTGTAGTGGAGGGGCCTCGCCATCTGCTCCGACAGCCGGCCACGTGGCCTCCAACCGTTGGATTCAAGGTTTTGGCCTTTTTCCGCCGCTATAAAACTCTTCCCACTGCCGTCGCGCGAGAACGGATGCTCTAATATCTTCGTCGAGACGCGTCCTCTTTCTTGCTTCCAGAGAGGAAAGAAGAGACGACTTTCATCAAATTAGGGCTAGGGTTAGGGTTAGGGTTAGGGCTCTGTTTTATCTTCTTTTCTTCGAGCTGAGCTTCTGATTTCAGTCGATGGCAGTAAGTTTCTCCGATTTCTTTGCCCATTTTTTGAAGTGGTTGATTTTTGGCGACATAGTTTGGTTCCATTAAGAAAGAGTTTTTGGATGATTTGTGAGTTGATCGAGCTTCAAGGAGGGATTTCAATAGGTTTCTCCCATTTCTTTGCCGATTTTCAAATTGTCGATTTCTGGTTCTTGTGGCGATGTTGTTGGATGATTTAATGAAGAAAGGTAGGTTTTCTGGATGATTTCTGAGTTTGTTGAGTTGAAAGGAGGGAGCTTTCTTTTTATTTGGGCTGGAATATGAGTTGTGGGCTCCAGGAGAGAGACCAGAGGAAGGAGGGTGAGGAAATCAAGCGCTTGGGGCCGAATAAAGTGGCGGATGACTTTTTTCAGCAGGGAAGGGAATCCATGAGGACGAATGGGAGTAGTACTGGTCCAGCGCTGGAGCTTGACGAGAAATTGTTGATTAATCCGAAGATGCTTTTTATAGGGTCGAAGATTGGGGAAGGAGCTCATGGGAAAGTTTATGAAGGAAAGTAAGTGCTTGATGTTGTATTGTATCTTCTTCGCATTCTTTTATCTGAAACTAATGTTGTGGATATAGGGGACATAGGGCTTGAGACTCACTGATTCATTGCTTCCATTTATCATGATTATTGTTTTTGTTGATCGTTATTAAGGATCAATGTCAAACTGATTGTTTTCTGTTGTTCTATTACAAAATACCCCAGCTTGATTAAATTTTAAACTTTGAGATTGACTCATACTACAATTTTCCTTTATATTTTTGAGCTTTCACATCCTGAAGTAGCACTCGGGGTTTGGCTTTTTTCTGGTCAATTTGGGCATGTCTCTTACCTTTGGCTCACATGAAAAAGACCACACCTTCTCTCAGGTACAGGGAGCAAATTGTGGCTATAAAAGTTCTGAATGGTGGCAGCACTGCTGAAGAGAAAGCAACACTTGAAAGCCGCTTCATTCGTGAAGTGAACATGATGTCCAGAGTGAGACATGAGAACCTTGTCAAGGTGTGTGCTAGCTTGATGTTGTGTACTCAATTAGTTTGTAAGGGTGTACCTGAATGGGATTGGTGACATTTGTAGTCTTATTGCTTTCTCTTCCCTTACCAATTCAAGTTGAAGCCTGCATTTTTGCCTCATTTCCTTTGCTTGATTAATGAAAATATTCTTTGGTGCAGTTCATTGGAGCATGCAAAGATCCATTCATGGTAATTGCCACTGAGCTACTACCAGGAATGTCATTAAAAAAATATTTGAGTAGTATTCGTCCTAAACAACTTGATCTACACGTGGCAATTAGCTATGCACTAGACATTGCTCGTGCAATGGACTGCCTACATGCTAATGGGATAATACACAGAGACTTGAAACCTGGTAAAGATCCATGTGAATGCTGCTGTCATAGAACTACTATACCAATTCACTCATGTGTTTCATTCCCTACCGTGTTGTGAGTACTATATAGTGTATACTAAGTTTACTCTGTGAAAGTACATGTCTCTCAGGCTTATTTCACTGATTATCTGTCTCATTAGTAGTTCTTTTTTTTTTTTTTTTTTTTGAAAAATTTTGTGATGGTAGTCCCTGTAAAGATTGATTCAAATTTTATCACATTTTTCTCAAGTATCCTTCTGCATCATGGGTAAGACACTGATATTAACTATCCTTCTGCTTTGATTTGATTCAATGCACTTCTATCAGTCTGCCATTTATTCTCCAATTATCTTCTGCTTTGATAAGGCAAATGCCTGAGTTGAAGGTAACAATCGGTATTCAATGAAGGAAATTGAGGTCTAGTTAGGTACATGAAGCCTTAAAAAGGTTTAATCAGCTAATAACTGTCTAAAAGAAATTTGAACCAATTGAAGAAACAAATAAACCAAAAGTCTGAAATGACCTTGCCACGGATGAGATGGAAGTTCATAAAATGGTGATAATACTGCAAAACAAAAGATAAATGATACGATGAAAATTTGCACCGACTGACGAATAGGGGGTCTTTTGATCTACAGATTTACAGGTGTCAGGATGTAAATATAAGTTTAATCAAGTTATATAGATCCCTGAGAGTGAAGTATGAGGTTCAGAACAGAAAAGATTTTGACTTCAAAGTCAGGAGTTAGGAAAATGCAACCAGTAGAAGAGCAAAATTCTATTCTACCAATTTTCATCATTGAATAATGGATGGACTTTATGATTCCAGCAAAATTTTTCCTATGTGCAGTCTTGTGTAGGATGAAGCCAAATGTTTAACGTTCTTCCATGGTCAGAACAAGTTTTTCTCATATGGCATGTTTCATAGCATTCTTAGGAACTCAAGATAATAATGTACACGTCTAACTTGTATTACTTTTTAAGCTTACACACGTCATATACTCTGAATCCCATTCAACTTCAATCTAAGTGTTTCTATTTTGTATTGGCTTTTTCTGAACCTTCTATTGTTTTTTTTTTGTCTCCTTCAAAGTAAGATTCATTTCTTGGATTAGCTTGATTTGCTTTGCTTCTGGTGAATAAATATCTTATGATGGTTCACTTGAAGTGGATGCTTGCGGGTGCAACCTGAATACAACAACTGAGAAAGTGCTTCATTTGGTTAAATTAGGCTTTTGTTTGACCTTCAGTTGGGTTTATTTGTATTCATGATTCAGACGCTTATTGCATGGTATCAAATATGGCAGTATGGTTCAATTTATATTAGCTTATGAATCCAGTTCAATGATACAGATAATTTGCTTCTGACGGCAAACCAGAAAAATTTGAAGCTTGTGGACTTTGGACTTGCAAGAGAAGAAACGGTTACTGAAATGATGACAGCTGAAACAGGAACTTATCGTTGGATGGCTCCCGAGGTGAGACATCCCTAGGTATTGTTTATTTTTTGAAAATGTGTATTTTCATTTTCTACTTTACGGTAATGTTATGTTTTTTCGTAGTCAGGTAGATTTATGCAGGAAAGTGTGGCATAGTCAAATAATAGGTGAAATAGAATGAGTACTCTGGGACATGAAGAACTCTAAATAAGCAAACTGAAAATGGAACTTTTTAATCATTATTATGATGCTGATTTCTCCTTCGTCCATCTGTGCCATGCAGTGTTCAACTTGTGACTGTACACTGAAGTTAGCAGCCACTTTATAGTAAAACCCCCCATTTTCTGTCACTGCAAGAACATTCAAGTGTTGCTAAAAAGTAGTGAACTGACTTTTATCTCAATCTTCATGTTGTAGGTCCCTATAGTCATCTTTTATTCTTACACAATTTATTAGTAGCAGCCTCTAGCTTCTTATGATCTTCCAAATTTTTTGTCATTTCATCAGAAATTACTTTCTGATTCATCTCCTTATTTTTTCTTTATGGATGATACCTTGTGGTCAATCTCATCACACCTCCTGAAGTTGCTAAACCAGGGACTTGTACTGTGGTTTGTTGCTGCTTACTTGATCTTCATGGGTTTACTCTTATTCCAAATTCTGATGTGATCTTGCAGTTATACAGTACAGTAACACTGCGGCGTGGTGAAAAGAAGCATTATACCAACAAAGTTGATGTATATAGTTTTGGCATTGTCTTATGGGAGTTGTTGACCAACCGCATGCCTTTTGAAGGGATGTCCAACTTGCAGGCTGCCTATGCTGCTGCCTTTAAGGTGAAAATCGTCTGTCTTCTTCTCTGCATAATGCTTTTGTTTTGTTCCTGATAATGGAGAGTGCATGATTTGAAATCAGCATTGGTATTGGAAAGAAAATGCTTTTTGTTTGTGCGCCAAGGACCAGAAAGCATTTTCAGGAAAACATGCTTCCCAGTGTTTTGAGAGCTCACTTTTGTTCTTCCTTGACTTGGAAACGTAGTAGCAGTCAATTTTTTCCTTAGCTTTGTGGTGGATTTCAGTATGCTGTACTTCTTAAACCAGGGTTGCATAGAAGACCAGTAGTTCCAAACTGTATATTCCTTACTTTTAAGAAAAGAATTTTGCTTTCTGGAATCAGCAACTACAGTCTTCAGTTCTGATTCAATGTGTTTTTTTAGCTCTTATCCATCAATCAGAATGCCCTGGACTAAAGGGGCCTATAGTGGGACTTCCAGCTAGGGCTTTCTGGAGACAACCCTGACGACTCCCCTCAAACACCACCACCACAGGACCAGTACTTGCAAACTGCATCATATTTCACCTGGTGTGATATAGTATGATATAAGACATTGTCTTAGGAAAAACATTGACTTTCTTTGATACAAAATGAAGTTCTCAAAGTTACCTGGGGACCTCTTAAACTAGCTCTTATCTATTGCATTTAGGCTAGGGCTGCGATGTTGAAGGCCTACCTAATTTCTAGGGGAATGAAGAACCTATTAAATTATCCTGCTTTCTGAATGAGCGAATACCAGCTACATGGCCTTTCAGATGTGGTCCTATTTTCTGATAATAACTCTGTTCGTGCAGATATCATTATTTTCATGACTACTATTTCGGAGGATATTCCAGATCCGGCATCTAACGCATGTGTATTGCTATGAAATCCATTTTTCTGTTAGTAAGTTCTGGTGGTTAACTTTAACATAATCACCATAACTGCATTGAGTTCTTGAAATGGCACGCTAAACCTTCTGCCTTAATACTTCTTGAAGGTTATGCTTCACTTTGAAGGCCACACCACACTACCATTGTCTACAATGTTAAATTATGTGGATATTAACATGCTAAGAACTTTGGTTATAGCTCAAGAAGTTTTGAGGACCCTTAGGATCCAGGATATTGCTGATTTTCTTGGTAATAGTAAATTGAGGGCAGTCAGACTTAATTGGAAGTCCTTATAGAAAATCTCTTCACCACTGTGAAATGAGCTTGTTACCATGAAGTTACTTTGCTTTCTAAAATACTCCAATATTCTATTTAACTATAACATGGGAAATTATTTTTTCATCCAGTATTGTTTTTAGTAAGCAATTAAAAGTATTAAAGGTATCATCATATTCTAATCTGCTGACGTGGATTATTCATTTGCACATAAAAGCAAGTGAGACCAACCATTCCTGAGGACACACCCCAGGAGCTCATGTTCATCCTGCAGTCATGCTGGGTGGAGGATCCAAATATGAGACCCAGTTTCAACCAGATCACCCGCATGCTCAACACATTCCTTTTCTCGCTGCCCTCACCTTCACCCGAACCCGAACCTGCTACAGCTGCACCAAGCAACAATAACAAAACCGCCATCACAACAACCTCATCAGCACGAAATGGTCGCAAGCTCTCTTTCCTTCGCCAGCTCTTTGCATCAATAAGGACAGGTAAGTAGAACACAAGCGGCAAAGATCACGTATGCTGTAAAATAGGAAGCTTACAGATAGATAGATTGTTAACAAATATCATGAAAAAAGCAGAAAATATAACTACTGAAGATAGCTTGCAACTCTGATCGCCTTCTCTAGCAACCTGTACCTATAAAGACTGTACCCTAATATAGTGGTTTCACCGATAACTATGTGTTCTTAGGACTGGGGCCTCAGTTCCTCCTGCATGGTACATAAATATTTTATAACCTTCAGTTTGGTGCCAGAATGCCCCTGCATTAAACATGTAATTTTTACTTGTAATTGTTAATTTCTCAGTAAGCTGCAATAATGTGGAAGGTAATTTTATCATGTAATGCCAATATCACCCTTGCCTCAGCATATTTTAATGTAATATCATGATTGTATCTGATGTCTTTGCAAGTGGATCTTTTGGATGGAAATAGTTAAAATGCCACTTATTTTTCTGGCATTTGGACTTGTTATTTCATATATAGATGATTGAAAACTCAGTTGTGTTGCTCCGGAGATAATGAAGAAAGCTATGGTTTTGTTGTCCCAATTTCAGTCAAATTGTGCAGAGGATTTTGTTGTCTCAACGATTGTTGTTACAGAAATGCAAGGATTCTGGGTAATTGTTGATTATCATCTACAACAAGAAATTGAATAATGCTGTTAATTATTCGATAAACACCGAAGGATTATGAATTGCACCAATATCTTCCTGCAGGATTCTATGGCAGCATTTGCCTTGTTCTCATTTAGAGTTTTTTTACATATAATTTTATTGAAAGAGTTGAAAGAGTGTCAAATTAAATTAATATAGTGAGTCGGATATCAAATCATTCTAAAAATTTAAACTTATGGGATATGAGTTTTTTTCACTATATATATTTGACTTTATTTATCTAATATTCGATGTGGGTTTAATTCATCATACTTGATATTATAATAATTTCTTTCTTCATATATGATTTGATCATATTAATTTTAATATTTTTAATTAAATTTTTTTTGATTTAACTAGTTTTACTATATGACTCATACTAACAAATTTTTACTTTAATTTTTTATTTTTTTAAGAGAGATTAATATAAAACTCGACTTAATCATATCATCATATATTCTTTTACTTTACCAATTTCACCTGACTTATGCTAACAGATTTTTGTTTTAATTTTTTATTTTTTTCAGGGAGGCTAATATATAACTCAATTCAGTTGTATCATTACGGTAATTTCGATTTTAAGAATTTGCACATTTTCGAATCTGAAATTTTGATACCATTTGTTGGGAGAGTCAAAAGTGTGTTAAATCGGATTAATATAATAGGTTGAATATCAAATTATTCCAAAAATTTAAGTTAATAGAATACGAGTATTTTTCACTGTATATGTTGGATTTTATCCATCCAATATCTAATATAGAATTAATTTATGATACTTGACATTATAATGCAACCTCTCGAATATTAATTAAATTACATATAAGTATTTAAATTGTTTATAACTATTTATATTTTTTTAATTTTCAACGAGATTTTAGGGTCAAAAATGATATTTTGTGCACGAAGAAAATAAAATTTTTTGTTTAAAACTTGAAATTTGAAGCTTTTGTTTTAATTCTACCTGCTATTGAAGATTTTTTTTCCAAATTTTATTTTATCATTGCATAATTTTAGTGTATTTATAGAGAATTTTCTAATGGCTATAACATATATATTTTTGATTTTTTGATTATAATTATTAAAAATCTCTCGTTAAAAATAAAAATATATACGTAATTTAAAAAAAATCAGGGGTTATATATAATTTAATTATTTTTCAGAGATTAAAAAACTCTAGAATTTATTATGATCCCAATTTGTGAATAATTTATTTTTTAAACCCAGATTAAATTGGAAAAGCCTGGAGAAAATTTGAAGTGTTCTTAGCATAGGCTTCCCCATATTTTGAAGAAATTGCAAGAAACCACCGTGGCTTTCAATATTGACAAATTACAATTGTTCTTTAAATCTCTTTCAAGTGTCAATACAATCAGCAACTAAATTTACTATTGAACTTTGAGAAGAAAATAGTTGCATAAAATTAGAATTTCAACTCCTCGAAGTTCCAATGCCCCACAATAGATAAATCCAGCGTAAGGTGGTTTTTGCAAAGAAATAAAAAAAAAGGGTCTTTTTTGCTTGGTTTATGTAATTTGATAAAACATTGGGCATAAATGCAAAATTCTCAAGTTTAACTTCCAACATCTTCCTGCTGCTGCGGGGCGCCATGAGACCATTCCTCCTCCTCCAGTCCATTTACTCCTTTAGACATCTACTCCAAGCTCAAGCCCTGCTTACCACCACCGGGCACATCGCCGCCGGCGACCTCCTCCTCCTCTCCAAGATCATCTCTCTCTCCTCCCTCGCCCCCTGGGGCAGCCTCCCGCACGCCCGCACCCTCCTCTTCTCCTCCCCTTCCAAATCCACGGCCCTCTTCAACCCCCTCATCCGCGCCTTCTCCGCCTCCATCTTCCCCGCCGAGTCCCTTCGCCTCTTCAACTTCTTGTGCTCCTCCGGCCTCCGCCCCAACCACCTCACCTTTCCCTTTGTCCTCAAAGCCCTTGGTCGTGTACCGGCATTCGATAATGACCTTGGCTTGGAGCCTGCCCGTAAGGGATCCGAGGTTCACTCTATGGTTTTTCGGCTTGGCTTTGGTTCTGATGTTTTTGTGCAGAATTCGATGATGTTTATGTATGCCCAATGCGGGTATGTTGATCTTGCACAGAAAGTTTTTGATGAAATGCCTCTGAAAACTCTGGTATCATGGAACACATTGATCGCTGCGTATGATAGACATGGTGAGTTCAATGTGGCAGATCAGCTGCTTCAGCTGATGCCAGAGAAGAATGTATCTTCCTGGAATAGTTTGATTACTAGATATGTCAGGGTAGGTGATTTTGTGGCTGCTAATCAGGTGTTTGAGGAAATGCCGGAGAGAGATGCGATTTCTTGGAACACAATGATGGCGGGATACATTGGGGTTAAGAAGTATAAGCGTGCACTGCAGCTGTTTGAGCAGATGCGGAGGAATGAGATTGAGCCAACAGAGCTGACGATGGTGTCGGTCCTTGGAGCGTGTGCAGAGACAGGGGAATTGGAGATGGGGAGGGGGATTCACGAGTATTTGAAGCGGAAAGAAGTTAAGATTGATGGGTTTGTGGGCAATGCGCTGATGGACATGTATGCAAAGTGCGGCACCCTGAAGCTGGCTCGGCAGGTGTTTGATGGAGTGGGTATGAAGCATGTGACTTGCTGGAACTCGATGATTGTGAACTTGGCTGTTCATGGTCACTGTGAAGAAGCTCTTGAGCTGTTCTCTTGCATGGAGAAGGGTCGGCATGATGCTGCTAAGCCCAACAGCATGACATTTCTTGGAGTCTTGATTGCTTGCAGACACAAGGGATTAGTTAAAGAGGGGCAGGAATTTTTCAATAGAATGGTGATAGCGTATGGACTCAAGCCTGATATAAAGCACTACGGGTGCATGGTGGACCTGTTGAGCCGGGGTGGTCTTGTCCGAGAAGCTTATAGGACGATCAAGGAGATGCCAATCAGAGCAAATTCTGTGATGTGGAAGACAGTTCTGAGTGCTTGCAGAGTCTACGGAGATGTGGAGCTGGCTGAGGCTGCATTTGAAGAGCTCATTGAATTGCAGCTTGTGAGTGATGAAGAGTACATTCTGATGTCTAATATTTATGCAGAGGCAGGGAGATGGGGAGACGTCGAGCAGCTAAGGACCGGTACAGTTGGCCAGAGCATGTTGAAGCCACCGGGCTGGAGCCAGATTGAGCTCAATTAGGTAAATGTCCTGAGATGCATCTGCATCAATAGGTATGTGATAGTGGCTTTGCATTTCGAGCCCAAAATTGTTGCCAATATCAGCGTTTACCAGATTAAGAAGATCTAACCCAGCCACTCAAGTTCAGCCAACAATGTTGGCTCACACTGGCTGCTTCCTTTGGAGTAGCTATGGAAAAGGTGGTTTCTTCCTAGGAAGTGGTGATTTCAACTAAAAGCTGAAACAATTTTGATTCCTTCTGGGACTGCCAAAAACTGAAACTAAAAACTATGGTCAACATATTGAGGTTGGGTTCATATGGATCCCCTATTAGCAAAGGTTAAAGGCCACGATGGATGCAAAGAAGCTGATAATATTTAGCTATCTCAAGAAATATGTGTACTGCATTGCCTAGGGTTTGGACTACTATTAAGATCAATGGTAATGAGTGGCTGGAGAAGTGGTTTGAGATGGGTTGTGGAAGCCATCACAGTTTAGGAAGAGGAAAAATGCGATTTATTGGTCAATTGGAGCATTTGTGTACCTTCTTGTGTATAGGATGTGCGCAATATATATATTGGTAAATTCTTTACCAATAAAAACTTAAAAACATGACCACTAGGTCTGGTGTTTCCCTCATAAATCTTTGAATTCATAGATCAGTTTGGACACGGTGGAGGCCATGAAGTATTTCATGTTATTTCCCCCTTTTGGAGTAATGGATTGGTGCTAATGGAAGATGAGCTCACTGTGGCTGGATCTAATGTGTCTAAATTATAAGCCATGTCAGTTGATGAATCAGGTGAACTCTTTGATGGGCTTTAACAGACAAGTTCCCGCTATGATCAAAAGAAAACTGACAGGAAGGAGAGAGAGTAGCAATAGAGGTTTGCCGGAATAATTCCTGACAGAGGCATCTTTCCAACAGTCAAGTTGGTGCTAATGGAGCCTACGATGTGCAAGGAAGGGAATATCATCAGGGAGTTAAGTCTTAGGTGTGTGAAATTGCTGACCCTTTTTATTGTTGGAGAGACCATCCTATTTAACCTGAAAGGCGTTGGTGATGGGAGGTTACAGGCGGCAACTTCATCATGAGGAAACCTTGTGCCCACTGTTGAAGCAAATTGTTGTGAAGATCCTTGTTATCAATGGGCATGCTTTTTGCTGGGTCAGACAGCAGCCAATAGAGTCTATCACCTTGTCGCAAGGGCTGCAACTTTGCACACAGGTTAGCAAGTTATTTCTATTAAACAGTGTAGCTTGTGCAATGCATGCTAGGCTTTTCTAGTCCATGCCCCCCTCTGAATTGTGTATTTACAAATGCATTTTCAGCGATGGTTTCAGATGAGCTATGAGACCAGTCTCTGTCCGTACAAATCTTTGCATTAAGAAAAAGAATGGATAGAAGCTATAACGGTCATTTTCATTTGTTAGTCATTTCAAACTTCAAAGGAAAAGGTAAAAACTCAAAGGAAAAGGTAAAAAACCTAATATTCGCATTCAGCTTGTCATTTCCTTTTTTTCTTAAAAGTTCAAGTAGGATTAGTTTTGTCAGGTGGTTTCATTGTGAGATCTATGTTTTTGGTGTAGGAAAGAAAAGACACCTACCTTAGGTCTAACTATAACAGAATATAGACTTTTTGGGGCTGTTTGGTTCTCGTGGAGCTGGTGGAACCCGAGTTCCACCCAGTTCCACAGATATCCTACGAGTTCTATCTGCTTCTCCCTTGCCTAAAGTCTTGGAAGTGAGAGTTCCACCTGGAATTCATTTTAAGTTGATGAGCCCCACTTCATTAAGGGTTATTTTTTTATATATACCATTATAAATTTATCAATTGTTTGTAAAGTTAAATTTTATATTAAAATTTAGTAAATTTGTATGCAGTTTTTACATATGCACCCATATAAAGTTACAAAATTATATATATTTTGCATAATTTATTTATAATTTTTGCAACTAGACCCTTATAAAGTTATGAAGTTATACATGTTAAAATCTATATCAAGATTTCATGTAATATGTTTGTGAGTTTTGCAAATATATCCCTATAAGTCATGAAATTACATATATGCTCTCAAAAACAATAATATACTAGTTCTAAAAGAACATCTAAAAATTTAACCAAAAGATGGAACTTGAGTAACTCATGAGTTCCACTAGTTTCGTGGAATTCCCACTTTCTCTAGTTTCTCCAACTCCTCTAGTTCTCGGGAACCAAACAACCTCTTTGTGTACATTGGATTCGTGTGACTATTTGGTTGCTCAGAAGTGACAGAAAATATGGAAAAGTCACTTCTCTTCACTTCTGACCCGTTTATAAAAGTGATTGGAAATGGTCCAATTCTGGTATTTGTTTAGACGGAAGTGTATTTTGAAAGTATAATTATTAATATGTAAAATATTATTTATTTAAAATTTTCATAAATAAAAAACTATAAATTATATTATTATTGTATATGAGATTATTGATGTTATTATAGTTCAAAATATCATTAAATTCACATTCAAAAGTCTCTTCGAAATAAAAAAATATGAAAGTAAAATTTAGTTAATTTTTCATTTTTGAGTAAAAAATGAATTGATTTCTGAGAAGTTATTTTTGGACAATTAAACACTGAAGGTGGATAAAAGTGGTCTCACCTTCAATCACTTTTCTCCATTTCTTGTTAACCAAACAAGTCCTTATGTAGGATATAATAATTATTTTCCAGAGAGGAGCATGCAGACTTATTGAGTATCTATTCAATGGGCTGGAACTTTCTTGCTGATCATCTTACTCCCTGACAACATTCCTCAGCAGGCCCATTTAACCATTATCATGCTTGATGGTAACAAATGGATCCCACCCCATGATGAAATATAATGTAACTGTGATATTATCCCTTGTACTCTTATCTCCTCTCTTTTTGCAGTTCAGCATTAACAATTTAATTTTCCTTCAGAGGCGTTGTCCATGTCTTTATCCAGTTGGTGTTACTGTTTCTTTAAAAATCATAGAACAAAAGCATGTGGGTGCCAAATTTTTTTATCCAAGTGCAAGACATCAGGGATGCTAATTCTTTATGGAAACACCATCTGATTTCTTCCCATGCTGGAAGCATGTCGACCATGAAAATCAATTATAATGTAAAATGTACATGCTTCCTTTTCTCAATTTGTCTTTCCAGTTCTTGAGCTTGTTGACCGCTCAGAAATATATCCTAGAAAATGTACCTTTAGCATTTTGATTTCTGTTTGTGTGAATTGAGTTCTAATCATGATGTGAATATCAAATACAATACTGTAACACGGAGAATGAAGCTTAAAATCCTTATTCTATACTTTATATTTTATTACTGTATTCTAATGTATCGATCTGCTGGACAGAAGCCATTGCTAGCCTCAGATTCTGCTTGGAAGAAGCCAACCAGAATAGGCTACACATTCAGCCTCAGCATTTGGCCTATTGGAAGAAAATTTTACATATTAGAACTGGATCCTCATATTGGAAAGGAATTTCAGAGTTGGATTTCTGCACAGTTCCAGGTAGGGATAAATTGATTGGCAGCTTTTCTTTATACATTTTTTATTTTCCCTAATGTTTCGGTTGATTGATTATTTGGTATTAAGAACAGTAGACAATTCCAACTTTACACTACAATTTCTCATAAATAGATCGAGTTCTTCAAATATATTTGGCTTGAATCAGCTTGCCCACCTGCCCTTCAGCACACTGCTGGGCCAACCAAATCAATGTGCCAACCCCTCAAACTCTAATCCCTATACTTACATTACATTACGCTTAAACTAGTAATTAGAAGGCCTAAGCGGGTGCTAATTGAGCTACCTCAGCATAACCACTAACATGCTTTAGACATACATATATATACTTGTGCAATTGCATGGACTGGCTAAATGTGGCTAGAACTGGCCGCCTTCAAAGGTCTGGCCGAACTGCCAGCGGGCGGGGGCAACATTGTAGCTGGTGATGGTGCGGCCGTCACTAGTGGTAACTTGGAAGGAGAGGCTCTGCCCGTTGAGATATGCGTTGTTCTGCCAATTTTGACCCCAGTTTCGAGACATTGTCTGCCATCCTGTACGCGACCCCTTGATGGACACTGAGTGCACGTCGCCTGCACCACCGACGTTGCTGATCAGCACTAGGTTGAAGTAGGAGTGGCCGTTGATAGTGAACCTTATGCTGCCCTTCTTCACACATGGGACCCTGAAAGAAGTTCATTCATCTACTAGTTAGTATCTTGTAAATTTATAGGATAACTTAACCTGCCTGCAACCAAATAAGATGTTGACCTGCGAAAGGAGACGGGAACGATGCCGGCATGGTATTGGGCAATCTGGAGGAAGGCAGGCTCGGCGAGGTCAAAGTGCTGGAGGGGCGGATTACACCAGCCGCCATTGTCATTGGAGAGAGCGTAGTTCGGTGGGCAAAAGTTGGTGGCGGTGACGGTGATGGTGCCCGGGAGGCACCACTTGGGGTCGTCATTGCACCTCATCTCATAGCACGAACCGCAGCTCAATCCATTGTTGAAGAGCGCCGAGCTCAACGCTGCTGTGTTCGTCCCGTACCCCTGGCTGTACAAGTTCCCGTACCCACAAGCCCCTCCTACACAACTCAAACACGTATGCATAAGAACAATTGATGCAACAAAGAAAGATAATAAAAAAAAGTATACCATGAAAGGTTTAAGCTCACCCATTGTGCCGGAGGCATCACCACCGCCGTAAAAAGTTGCGTGGCCGGCTTGCCAACCGTATGAATTCCCAAATGTGGACCTTGCCATCAATGACAAGAAGAAGAAGAGGAAAGCATTAGAAATGAAACGGTCGAGGAATGCCATTGACGGGCTTTAGCTAGCAAAGGAGGGGAAGAAGAAAAAGAAAGGGATGTTGGTTTGAGTCGCACTGGCAAGAAGAGAGACGGGTATTTATAGCGAAATTGGTGGGGTTGGCTGCAAAATTGGGTTTCTTTAGTTTGAGCGTGATAAAGAGAAGAGTCGGCGGTTCCCGCGTCGGAGCCCGACGGGTGGTAATTAATAAAGAAACAGGGGCGCACATGCAAATGTTCGTGTTCGGGCCACCAACTGCTGCAAGGCCCAATTGGGCCCCACACTGGAAACAGCCCACATGGTTTCTTACAGCTGTCTGATTTCTCTATGTCATCTTCCTACTCATAATAAATAAATAAATAAATAAATAAATAAAAACTTTTTTTTCCTCAAATAATGATTTTTCATTGAATATATGAAGTGTTGTTATACTCAATATATTTTTAAAGAAAGTCCAAATTTCAGGGATCACATATAATCATTGAAACTCGAGAAACTAATATGGCAATGTATAGGGGGGTTATACATAAAAATCCCAAAAATTAAACATAAATAAGCAAACTGCAAAAATTCTAAGCGAAAAGAATAGTGCAAAGAAATGGAACCTTTCATGGTTCTTGGGGTTAAACCTTTTTTTTTCTTAATATCTTATTTTTTAAAATTTTTATTTTTTAATATCTTGATTTGGATTGTATTAGTGCAGTTTATCTTCGTTTTGGAATCGAATGATTTTCTTAATCTGAAGATTGGTTTATTTATTCATTAGGGTTGCTCCAGTGATGCTCTACAGAACGATGTATACAATTAAAGGACACAAATATGAGGAAAAAATTATGTGTTTTTGGTAATATATTCCTTTTAATGAAGAAGAAAATTAATTGACAATCATGAGGTTGTGTAAGGTTGTCAGTTTAAGCAAATAATTTGAATATTCTACGAAATTGTATTATGTTTGTGTCTGTATTAGTGGTGTTTGTTCCATTGTTGGTACCATGTGAAATATTATTAAATAATTTAAATAATGTTAAATAATATTTTTTTCAAAATGAATACGACAGATTGACATGAAAATTTTTTTTGTTGGAACCTTATTTAGAGTAATACTTTAATGATAAATTCTAGTTGTTCAAAAAAAAAAATATATTAATTTAAACCAATAAAACACAAGTTTTGCAAGAAAGAGCAGAAATAACTAAACCAATCATTGAAGAAAAAACTTGTTGGATTCGTCCATATTCCATTGTTTTTGTGTGCAATGTATCACACGGATAACAAGCACATGCGGTCGATATTGTCGATTCTCTTTCTCGTGTTGAGAAAATGGGTATATTGCATATAATTCTTTGAAATTTTTTTAAATTGCATTTTTTTTTTCAAACAAAAAAATATATATAGAACTCCTTGAAATTTTGTCAATTTATATATTTTTCCTTAATACTTGAAACATTACATATAATTCTTCGAAATTTTTTTAAATTACGTATTTCTCCTTTAAACTTAAAAATTAAAATTTTTTTAATTACTAGATACATAGTAAAAATTTCATCAAGTATATATTTATCATTAGAATTCGGAATATTTAAAGAATATATATTATTTGATGTCATTCAAATTGAAGTAAAAAAATGAATATACTTTTAACTTAGTTAGAGAAGACTTTGATAATTACGTCATTATTGTAAAAAATTCTCTTTTGTTCAGTTGAACGATTTATCTCATATTAAATTTCACTTAAGATTAAAATAATTATTTTTTTCCTTATTTAGTTTAAACATATTTTAGTTCAATCTTGAATTAAATTTAAATTCGAGATGTAAAATATTAATTTTGTCATGATATAATTTAAATTCATTTTCGTATGATCTTAAATAAAATTAGGATTTAATTTAGATCATATTTGAGATTCGATATAAACTGAACCTAAAGCTAATTTTCACTCATGCTCTATATTATGTTAATTTATAGTCAATTAGAAGTATTTTCGTTTTTTACATATAATCCTTCGGAAGGATCTTTTGAATATATTATATTACAAAAAAGGATCTTATTTTTAACTCAAATTAAACACTCAAGATTTATTTGACTGGCTGAAAGTGAATAAAAGTGATTGAAAAGAAAATTACTTTTTAGTTACTTCTATTATTTAATTATACATATTGACATATAGGACAATCGAGCAATCTTTTATTTGACCATTTGGGTAATCGGGTCGGGCACCCGGGCTTGTTTGATACGCGTAGAGATGGCCCACGCCATGTTACGAGAACGTGGCTCCACCGTCCACAGATATCATCGTTTTGGACGCATTTGCGAGGCATGCGAGATATGAAAACCAAACGTCCGTTTTTTTTTTTTTTTTTTTTTTTCTTTGTGCCCGTTGTGGCCGTTGATATGAAGGCATATGTTTGATGTGCCCCAGCCGATGAGCACCCACCAACGACGCAGGATGTATGTTTTATGTGTCGCACTCCTTATCCGCCTTCAATGTCAATTTGTCCCTCCGTCTTCTATTTGTTTTTTTTTTTTTCCTGGTGACGGGAACATTGCTTCTATCCGTCCAGCCGCCCAACCACCGACATGTTACACCCCCCCTCTTCGTTTTTGCTCTTTGCTGGTGTCTTTGCTGTGTCTTTCGATTTTACTTCCCGCCCCTCCTGGCCTTTGTGTATCGCCCCCACTGGACTATTTTTTTACATGTTCGCACCACTCCCACCCGCCACCCCCCAGTTTCTCGCGCCTTTCTCAATCGCCTCTTGGTGCTTCGCGATGGTGCCCCCCATTGCCACCCATGCACCCCACAGGTGACACATGCAATTTTGCGAAGGAACACGTGCTTATATTCGATTTCGCGCCCCTTAATAAAGATGGGACTCATGTTATTTCCACCCCCCCTATCTCACGACCCACAGACATATAAGCAATATGTTTCCCTCCCGCCTTTTCTTCGAAACCTCCGGTCAAGAGCCTAACAGGCCGCTCTACGCGGCACCCTCCGACCCCCCCCCTCCCGGCCTTCCGGCACCACCCCGTTAACTATCTTCCCTAAAAACTTTTGCTCCAACTAACCAATTCTCTACATAATGTCACATTAAATTTTATTAACCAAATGGACTAAAAATACCCCCTTGCATTCAACCTCCTCCCCTATTCTGCCCACTTGCTTATACCTCGCTTGAGAATACCAACGCCCAGAAGAGCAAAGCTCATTTTCCTTTCAGGGTCAAGCGGCGCATAAAAAAGGCCCCTCGGTGCATCTCTACCGTCCGATCTCGATCCTCGGCGTAGCTTGTCGGAGACGAAGGGATTGCGGCATAGCTCGTCGGAGACGAAGGGATTGCGGAGTAGCTCGTCAGAGACGAAGGGCTCACGGCATATTTCGTCAGAGACGAACGAGTCATAGCGTACCTCGTCAGAGACGACGGAGTCGACGGCGAGGACCGGGAGCAATTTAAAGTAGAAGCTAAAGGTAAGATGGTTCAAAAAAAATTTGAATCATTTGGTAATCAAATCAGTAACCAAACACTAAAATTTTGATCAGATTATTTTTTTATATTTTAATCTTTCTTTTAATCTTGACCTTGATTTTGATTCGGAACCAAACGGCCCCTAAAAGATTTTATTCGACGATCCTTGTCGATCATAACTTATACATGGGCTGGCCCGGTCTCAGAACTGAAGCTTGGGTCTAATTCAGTTCTTACCAGAGTCTAGGCCGAACCAGAACCCAAAGACCAAGCGCGGGAATTTTGGTCAATGGGCCAGCCCGGCCTACTGGCAGTGTTATCTCCGAAGGTCTTTAAAGTCATGGGCCTATCAAGGGCCCAAACGACAAACCATGTGGCTGGTGGGCCAGCCCATGACGTTTGGCATGAGAGCAGTGCCAGCAGTATTGTCTGGCCAAACAATCGAGTCCCAACAACCGGGTTGCGTTGTTGGCTGAGTTTGCAAGCCCTATTCATAACTTGATGCATGTCTTAGAAACAGAGACAAAAGTGCCAAACTGATCACAATAAAATAAAAAAAAAATAAAACAAAATAAATAAATAAAAAATCAAAGAATATGCGTTTTGAAATATATTTTTAAAAATAAAAGGTAAGAAAAACGAAAAAAAAGATATTGGATTCATAAATGTGGTCCAAACCACATTTAATGGATGCAAATTTTTAAAAATAAATATTCTCTTTTCATATTTGCTTTATTTGTTAAGCCACAAATATTTTTCTAATTTAATTAAAAGTATCAAAAATTTAAAAAAATATTAGGTATATGATCTAATATCCACCCAATTAATAAATAATTATTTTTTCTAATTCTTGTACACTTTTTCTAAATTTGTATAGATGTTTTCCCTCATCCCGACTTATTAGTGTAGTATAAATTTCAACAAAAATCAAGAAATAATGAAGGGAAATAGACCATTGTCTATTGACAAGTAATTAGGGGAACGCATGGCATTACTATTTTTTTAAATATTTCATTGTTCATAAACTTTAGTTATGAATGTAGCCTCGGTGTAGTAAAAGTCACAAATCAAATATTAGTTTGATACTTATACTTATCTCTCGAGATTATGAGTTAATCTATACTGTATCTTCTTTGTTATAAGTTGTAAAATTACCTTTTAGATATAGGCCGTGAGTTGGAGTTTTGTTAAGCCTACGTTCGTTGCGAATAACGTTGTTGGATTAACTCTATTATTCAAAACTTATGATTTTTATTATTTCAAAAATAAATATTAAAATTGACTAATGGTTGTGTGTCACTACCATATTGTATTGTTGGGATTAAAATTGGTTGAAATATTATTTTTTTTATATATTTAGTCACAACAAGAAACTAATTTTAATATTGTTTTAACTAAAGTCTCGTATTTATTTTATTTTTTATTGATGGAGCCCAGTTCAATACCGATTTTACTCCAAGAGGCTCTTTGAAATCAAATTCGTCAAATCATCCTTTCGTTAATATGCAAGAAAAAGAATCATGAGACGGACTGTTGGGAGTTTTCCCAACAATGGTCGCTCTGGCACTCAAAATTAAAAAAAGTCTCGTCAATTTTTGTTCTAAGAGAGAGTCCCCTTAACTTTGTGAGTTTTTCGTAATTTATACACAAAGGAGATCTTTTTATTTGGTTGACATCACATGATTTCTCTTCTAAATCCTTATTCCTCGGGTTTCCATGAATATCCAAGTATATCCATAGATGAGGATGGGCTCATCATGCTTCATTTTAGGCCTCAAGATGAGTGTCTATTAAATGAGTTATAATATCATTGAACCGACTTGACCTTAGCGATGTCACTTCGGATAATGACCTCAAGGTCGATGCCTCAATTATCTTGGTTAGTGATTTAGCCTGCAAGATGGGTCCCCATTTATCTTTGGTTTGACTAATTTTCAACTCATTGTATCATCAATTTTTAATTCAAGTTAATATATTTATAATATTAAACAAGAGTTTAAAACTTATGGGATTACAAAGATATCCACTTGCATCGCAAGTACTTAACATCAATAAAATAAAAAATAATTACTTATAAATTCTTGAAAATTTTTGAATATTTTGAGCAATTCTTCATATTTTCAAATTCACTCATCAACTCTGAAAAAGTTAAATCAATTTTTGTAAACCCCTGATGCAAAATGACCTTTATATCTCATTAACTAATATGTAAAATGGCCTTTATTCATTTAATAATTTAATATTTCTCTCACTCACTCTCTCACCTAGGATTCTACTTGAAAAATCTCTCTTTTCTTTCTCACCCCTTCTCCTCCTTGTGCCTCCTCTTTTCCTCTTTTCCTTTTTGTACCCATCACAACACCACGAGCATGTATTGTTTGAGTCAATTTTGGTAAAAATCAGATTTAATCAAAATTTAGTCAAAATACACAGTTGAATGTTATTAGATTATGATCCAAATGTGAGTCTCAATTGGACCTAAATCATAATCAAATTTGACTGAAAATTAATTTTAATTTGAATTTAAATTATCAAAAAATTTGAGCTTAAATTAAAGAGAGCCAATTAGGCTGGATATTTGGATCAAAATCAGATTCAAAATTCATCAAATATTTGGATCAAAATAAAAAAAAGTATAAAATCTTTACAAATAGGTCTCTAGACTAAATACATCTTTACAAATGGATTCTTAATCAAGCTTTTTTTGACAATTCTTGGGATAAAAATTTTACTAAAAAGTCTTTAAAAATCCTAAAATTTTGAATCAATTCTTGTATAATTTAGGGTTTGTAAATAAACCCTTCAATAATTTATCTTCACAAATAGACCCTTAAAATGTTTAATTTTCACAAATAAACCCCCAAAATTTTTTTTTACAAACAAGTCCAAATTTTATTCAAAAAAGATCCTAAAAATTATAAGATTTTATGAATAGAATTTTTTTATAAAAAGACCCTTAGAAGTTATAAAATTATATTTTAATCTAAATTTTTGAAAAAAAATTGTAAGTAATCTCCTGAAAATTTAGCATTTAGAAATAGTATATATTCTAAATTTCTTCATCAAGAAATAAATTTCAATCACTGGGATTACATACTAATTAAATAATATGAGAATTCAATCCCATTAATAATCATAATTTAACAAGCTTTCAAAATTAAATCAGTCTGGGATTCAATTTCAATTCTCTTGGAGACCTATATATTAATAGAGAAACCTATAAGACACACATAACGAGAGGAGGATCAGAGCATAGAGAGAGAAGGAGGAGATCATCAAGAAAGGATTGGGAGCAACAACAAAATAAGGGATGGGTAGCTTCTTACCTTTCTCTTTTCTTTCTCCTTTTGTTTTTCTCTTCTCCTTTTTGTCCCTTGTTCTTCTTTCTCTATGATATCCTCGGTCTCCCACCATTATTGCTGCCTTCGTACCACCCTATATGCCACTCTCTCTCTTGCCTCATCAGTTGTTTGCGGGAGAGGTCCGACTTTCATCCTCCTCTAAGTCCGCCTAGCTCCCCCATGACCTTTACCTAATGTCAGCCTACATAGGGCCATGCGGCCACCATGATGGCCCACCTAGCACCACCAACTAGAGGTTTGCCATGCCACCCAACCCATGCCTTAATGATCTCTAGTGCTCAGTGCCAACGTATAACTGGAGCTCCACCACCTCGCTGCCCGGGCCTCGACTTCGGCCATTGCACCTGAAGCTACAGGGTGTCGCTCTTCCATCTACTCCCGTGTCTATCGCTGGCATGAAGTTTGTCTCGTCACCAAAACACCTTGCTCCATGTTGGGGAGTCGCAAGAGTGTTAAACTAAATCAATATAGTGAGTCGAACACCAAACCATCCCAAAATCTTAAGCTCATGAGATATAGGCCTTTTTCACTATATATATTGGACTCTATCTATCCAATATTCGATATGGGACTAATTCATCACACTGACATTATAACAATTTGATCACATCAATTTAACACTTTTAATCAAAAACTCTTACCAGTTCCACCACCTGACTCATATTAACGGAGAAAGACTAACATGTGACTCAATTCAGTCGCATCATCACGGTAATTTCAGTCTTAAGAGTATGCATAGTTTTGAACCTGAAGCTCTGATACCACTTGTTGGGGAGCCGCAAGAGCGTCAAACCGAATCAATATAGTGAGCCGGACATCAAACTATCTCAAAAGCTTAAGCTCATGAGATATGAATCTTTTTCACTATATATATTGGACTCTATCTATCTAATATTCGATGTGGGACTAATTCATCACATCTGTCATTATAACAATCTCTCTCTTTAGGTGTGATTTGACCGTATCAATTTTAACACTCGTAATTAAGAACTCTTTTACTCGATCAGTTTCATCGTGTGACCCATACTAACGGGTTTTTGTCTCATTCTTTTTTTATTTTTTTAAGAGAGACTAACATGCGACTCAATTCAGTCACATCATCACGGTAATTTCGGTTTTAAGAGTTTGTATAATTTCAAACCTGAAACTCTGATACTACTTATTGAGGAGTCGCAAGAGTGTCAAACCAAATCAATATAGTGAGCCGAGTACCAAACGATTCCAAAAGTTTAAGCTCATGAGATATTGACCTTTTTCACTATATATATTAGACTCTATCTATCCAATATCTGATATGGGACTAATTCATCACACCTAATATTATAATAGCTCCAGAGTACCTCTGATCCCTGTGCCCACCACACAGCCTCGTGCGCTAAAGTAGCAGCTCGAAGCCTTCTATCATCGAGTTTGTTAGCACTTGGATAAGGCCCCGACCACCTTCTGTGGTTGCCTACCACCAATTGGGGCCAGATCTAGCCTGAATTCGAAGACATGAGGCCAAGAGGGCTGTTGTCGGGTGAGAAGAGGTAGGGCACGAGTTATGAGGGAAGAAGATGGGAAGAAAGAAAAAATATACACATTAGTGAGAACTCTACCCGCACTTTGATCACTCGTGGTTTTGTACATTGACAGACCTCCATCAACACTATAGTCATTTGTGGCCCTTCATATGGCGGTGGACCTCCACACTACCACTACCGTCCACAGCACTACGCATCAATGAAACTTCACCAATATCGCAGCTACCCGTAATCCTCTATGCACTGACTAACCTCCACTACTGACTTAGGGCCTCCTCGCGAGCTCGTCCAAAAATTAACTCCGTTTTAGAGATAACTCGCAGGCTTGTTTGAAACCAATTTTGGACTAAGACTAGTCTACAGACTCGTCAAATATCTATTTAGACTAATCCCAGCTTGCAAGCTAATCAAAAGTCTATTTGGACTAAAACCAGCTCGTGAATTTGCCAAACATCGGCCAACCTGTAAGCTCGTTGAATGTTTATTCGAACTAAAACCAACTTACGAGCTCGCTGAATATCTATTCAGACTAAGACCAACTTATGAACTCCCTGAATATTTATTTAGATTAAGGCTAGTTCGCAGACTTGTCGAACATCTATTTATACTAATGTTAGTTTGTGGGCTCATCAAACGTCTATTTGGATTGAGGCCAAATTGTCAGCTCGCCAAATATCTATTTAGACTAAATCTAGCTTACGGGCTTGTCGAACGTCTATTTGGAGTAAGGGCAGCCCGTAAACTCATTGAATTTTTATTCGGAATAGGGCCAACTTGAGAGCTTGCCTAACGTCTATTCGGACTAAGACCAGTTTGCTATCTTGTCAAACATCTATTTAGATTTAGGCCACGCCATAGGCTTGCCGATTGTCTATTCAAATTAAGGCCAATCCGCAAGCTTACCAATAGTTATCATGCTAGTTTGTGGACTCTCGAACCAAATCAATTAACAAAAATTGCTTAAATTCAAGTGACTTAATCACATTAGACTTAGCTAGAACAAATAAATAAAATAAAATAGATTCAAATGTACCATCAAATAGGCCTAAATTGATCAAATAAATGACTAAGACTCGAATTGAATTAGATCTAAAAATCCAAATTGAGTTAATCCAAACCAAATTAGTTCAAGCTCAACCTGAATTAGGTTTAAGTTAGGTTAATTCAAAGTCAAGTCAAGTTCAAATTAAATCTAATTTGCATCGAACTAAACTCAAATCAAACCCTAAATTAGGTTAAATTAAGTTCAAATTGAAATCTAAATTAGGTCTAATTAAGCTCAAAATCAAACCAAAACTAGGTCAATATTAAAATGAAATCAAGTTGAACCAAATTGAGTTGAACTGGAACCACAGTCTATTAAAATGAAAACATGAACCCAATGGAGGTCCAACATGAGTCAAAACTAAGTCCATCAATGGGTTGAGACAGGATGCAAATAAAATTAATCAAAGGTTGGGTTTAACATCCATTGAGGATCTAATAAGGACCCATTCAAGGCTAGACCCAAGAAGAATCCATCAAGAACTCATTCATGGTTGGATCCAAGAAAGATTTATCAAGAACCCATTAAGAGTTGGATCCAAGATCAATTAAAGGTCCAACACAAGGTTGAAATTGACCCGAATCAAATGAAATCAAACTCGAGTCAAAATTGAGTTCTAAACATTAAATTGATTCGAATTAGACTTGAATCAAAGTTGAGCCCTAAACATTAAACTAAGCAAACTGAACTTGATCCAGATTATGTTTTGAACATCAAGTTGAATCAATTTAGACTTGAATCAAAATCAGATTTGAGTGTTGAACTGAGTCCCAACTAAACTTAGGTTCGAACCAAAATTAGTCTAAATAGAATTAGACTAGTTTAGATTGAGTCTTACTGGGTGTGCTACAAGAGCCTCTGGTAGCACTCCAAGGTTTTACTTAATTCCACAAGTAGTGGGTAATGCCACTTCTAAATAAAAAAACTAATTGCCAATACACTCAAAATTGTCGAGCACACTTCAAATCTATACTCAATCCTATAAACCATTGGTGACGCTATTAAGCTAAAAAACTTAATTGCCAATATGCTCAAAACTATTGGCCACACTTGAAAGCTATACCCAACCATATAAGTCATTGGTGATACTAGCAAACTAAAGAAGTAAATCTCCAATATGCTCAAAGTTATCGGTCACACTTTAAAGTTATACTCAACTCTATAAGGTGTTAGCAACACTACCAAATCAAAGAAGTTAATCGCCAATACACTTAAAGTTATTGATCATATTTGAAAGTTATACTCAATCTCATAAACTATTGGTGATGCTACCAAACAAAGAAGTTAATTGCCAATACTTTCAAAATTATCGGCCACACTTCAAAACTATATCCAACCCCATAAGCCATTGGTGATGCTACCAAATTAAAGAAGTTAAATACCAACATACTCGAAGTTGTTGGTCACACTTCAAAGCTAGTCAACCTCAGAAGCAGTTGATGATGAACTTCTTAAGTTAATCAACTCTAAAAGTAGTTAACGACACACCCTTTGAGTTAGTCAACCTCAAAAGCAGTTGATGACGGACCCTTCGAGTTAGTCAACCTCATAAGTAGTTAATGATGCACCCCTCAAGCTAGTTAACCCCAGAAGCAATTGATGATGCACTCTTCGAGTCAATCAACCCTATACGCAGTTGATGATATACTCTTCGAGCTAGGCAATCACAAAAGCAATTGATGATACATCCTCAAGATACTCAACCCCAAAAGTAATTAATGAAGCACCCCTTGAGCTAGTCAATCTCAAAAATAGTTCATGATACATCCTGCAAAGTAGTCAACTTTAAAAGTAGTTAATGATGCATGTTTTGAGCTAGTTAACCTAAGAAGTAGTTGATGATGTATCCATCAAACTAGTCAATCCCAAAAGTTATTGATAACATGTCTCTTAAGTTAGTTAATTCCAAAGTAGTTGATAATGTATCTTTCAAACTAGTCAATCTTAGAAGCAGTTGGTGATATACTGCTCAAGCTAGTCAATCTCACAAGTAGTTAATAATGCACCATTCGAGCTATCAACCGTAGAAGTAGTTGATGATGCACCTTTCTAACTAGTCAATCTCAGAAGTAGTTGATGACGCATCCTTCAAGCTAGTCAATTCCAGAAGTAGTTGATAACACACTCCACAAACTAACCAATTGCATAAGTAGTTGACAATGCACCCCTCATAGTAGTTCACCCTAGAAACTATTGATGATGCACACCTTAAGCTAATTAACTCTAGAAGTAGTTGATAGTACACTCTTCAAGCTAGTTAATCCCAAAAATAGTTGATGACATTCCTCTCAAGTCAGTTAACCCCAAAAGTTGTAATGACATACTCCTTAAGGTAGTCAACCCCTAAAGCCATTGACAATGTACTTTTCAAGCTAGTCAACTTTAGAAATTATTGATAACATACCTCTTAAGTTAGTCAATTCTAAAAACTATTGACAATGCGCATTTTAAGCTAAGTCAACACACGCTCAAAGTCCATTAGTGATGCTCTAAATCTAATTGATAACATGCCTAAAAAGTCCTTGATTATCATATTAGAAATAATTATAATAAAACTAAGGCTGCTAATCATTCTATTAAATCAAATATCAAAAGAAGTCAATTAATAATAAGTAGAAAGCTAGGTATTAATACCTGTAAAAATTATAATTTTCTATTCATTCTTGAAAATTTTTATTTTTTCTCAAATATCCTTCTGAGGGCATTTAAGAAAAATACATAACATTTTAATTTCATATTAAAAATTTAGAGAAGAATTTTTTAAAAAATACCTTCCAGAGATATATAAAAAATCATAATTTATATAGAGATATAAGAAAAATATAATGACTTTACATAAATATAGATAAATTTTTTTCTAAATGATAAAACCAAGTTTGGTCAGAACAATTACAAATAAGATTAAGGCTCTAAGGGGGGTGTTTGGATCAATTTCGAATTTGAAATTGTGAAATCAAGAGAATTGAGTGACTCCAAGGAATTAAAAAAATTGAAAGAATTAGATAATTTCAATATTTGAATGAGTATTTTTTTCAATAGAATTGAGATTTGGCCAATTCATAAATTTTAAAATTCCATTGTTTGGTTGACAAATGGAATTGATCAATTTCATTAATTTGTTAAATTTTTGTGTTTGGTTGGAGTAGGAATTGAGAATTAGCATATTGCACAAAAAATAATTTATATGTAAATTATTACGAAAATATAATAAATATAATATAAAAATTGCTAATTTAATTTTCATAATTAATAAAATTTTCTAATGAGTTGCATAAGCGAAGAGTTATATGAATATATATTAACTAATTATTATTATTTAATATAATATTATTATTCTCATGTCAAATAATTTTTAATAAAAAAATATTTTTGAAAATATTTTATTTGTAAATAATTAGGAAAGTATAGTAATGTTATTATTAAATATATAAAAAAATTAAAAATAATAAATATTTTGAAAAGGTCAAAAAAATAGCGGGTTATGTAACTAAATTGTAATCAATTACAGATTTATTTAATATAATTTTTTGGTTATCTTGTCAAATAAATTTTAATAAACATAGAAAATATATACTTATTTTTTGAAAATAATTTATTTGTAAGTAATTTGAAAAATAAAATTATTTTATTTTCAAAATTATTGAAATAATTTTAAAAATAAATAATATTTTACAAAAAAGCCCAAAAATGAAGGGTTATATAAATAAATTGTAACTAATGATGAATTTATTTAATACAATTTTGTGGTTCTCTTTTCAAATAATTTTTAATAAACTTAAGATATGCATATTTTTTGTAAAAAATATTTAATTTGTAGGTAATTAGAAAATTATAATAATTGTAATATTATATTATTAAATTAATTTATATAATCTTCTCATTTCAAAAACTTATAGCTGTAAATATCTAACTGATAATAATCAAAGAGAAGGAGATGACATAAACAAAAACATGATATTGTAAGAATTTAGTTTCACTATGTACAAAAAACAGCTTAGTAGGTTAATATAAAAAATCACTTAATAGGTTAATACAAAACACCACTTAGAGGGTTAATACAAAAGATAATTTAATACGTTAATATAAAGGATAACTTAGTAGGTTAATACAAAATATGTAATTAGATATTTATATTGTTCAAAAACTCCTGAAGCTACTTAATTCTGACCTCATCATCCATGTCATCGACAAATGTCATGTCATCAACCTCGTTCTTATGTAAATGCCTACATGTAAGTTTCAGAAAGGCGGTACTAAATTGTTCTCCTTTGAATCTCATCAAAGTTGGATATACGGCTTTCTTCCAAGAATCTTTTCTAGCTGTTCGAATGGCGCATGCAACATCGCGTTTGCCGATCATTAACTCTTTCATCATTATATGATCAATATTTTTTCCCTTTCACTTACGTGACCTTAATATATCTTCTGAAAAAGAGGCTTGTTGCTGACCTTTTAACTGACTACCAAATTAAACAATCACCATGATTTCAAACATCCAGATTCCTAGGAACTTGAGAAAAAAAAACAAAACAAAATGCAAATCAAAGGAGATTAGTGTTGAGAATTAAAATTTAAGAAACACGAAAATACAATCAATATCAAAGCAGTCAAGATAAAGCCATGACTTCCAATATTGTGAAAATAGATTAATAAATCCTAAGAAGATCGTCGTAATTCCCAAAACCATAGAGTGCTGAACATGAAAACAACTACATTCATCCTCAAAACCAAATGGAATGCCAAACAAACCCTAATACTTGAAATATGAGTACTATGGCCAGATTACCAACTAAAAGACTTGCAAATCCACAAATTAATCGAAACACGGGTCACTCCTCCTCCTCCTCCTCCTCCTCTTGTTCCCCACTTCCCCACTTCCCCTCTTGTTGTTTTATATCTGCTATACCAATTCCTCCTCCCCCTCCTGCTCCCCACTTCCCCACTTCCCCACTTCCCCACAGTGCACGGATTTAGAGACGAGATTGGACCAGCAGTGGAGCAGGTTAGACAAAGACGAAGCTGGCACAGGGCTATGGTGGCACAGATCAGCTAGGGATAAAGCTCACAGTAAGAAGCCCCATGCGAGCTTCGACCGGCATCTCATGAAGTTGGAGAAGAGCTTGGACCAACAGATGCCTTCGGCCGACAACACACGTAATGGGAGACGAGATTGGACTAGCGGTGAAGCAGTTTAGACAAAGACAAAGTTGGCATGGGGCTATGGTGGTATAGATCAGCCAAGGATGAAGCTCGCACTAAGAAGCCCCATGGGAGCTCGAACCGATAGCTCACAAAGTCGGAGAGGAGCTTGGACCAACAGATGCCTTCACTTGGCAGCGCACGAAGTCAGAGACGAGATTGGACCTGCAAACAAGCTTGGCTAGACAAAGATGAAGTTGGCACAAGGCTATGGTGGCGTAGATCAGAAAGGGATGAAGCTCGCACTAAGAAACCCCATGCGAGCTCCGACCGACAATGCACGGAGTTGGAGAGGAGCTTGGACCAATAGACGACCTTCAGCCGATAGCGCACGGAGTCGAAGACGAGATTGGACCAGCATACGAAGCTCGCATGGGGCTATGGTGGTGCAGATCAGACAAAGATAAAGGTTGAATGAAGCAACAAATGAGCTTCGACCGGCAGTGCACTGAGTCGGAGACGAGGTTGGACCAGCAGCACACGGAGTCAGAGACGAGCTTAGACTGGTAGCGCACGAAGTTGGAAACGAGCTTGGACCGGTAGCGAATGGAGTCGGAGATGAGTTTGGACCAGTAGACGAGCTTCGACTGACGAAGCATGTTGTCGGAGATAAGCTTCGACCGGCAAGCGTAGATCGACCACAACAGGCGTCGACTCACCACGAAAGGCACAAATCGAGTACGACAAGCGCTGATCGTACTCGATCACTGACGAAGATACAGATCGAGCACAGGGCACGGTCAAGCACGGAGAAGACAAGCAGAAATAATGATTTTTGGAGGAAAAACCTGCAATCCCTCTTTGGAATATAGTAAGAATTCAAATATGGGACCTATACTTTTTCTCTCGGAATTGGTGTTTTTCGTAACAAAAAGCCAGGAATTCAAATCCGAAATCTAGAAGAGCTGAAGATCATCCAATTCTTTTGATTTCTTGATATAAAATTGAACCAAACATTTAATATAAGAAATTAATTTTTAATTTTTTCAATTCTCTTCGTTTCAGATTTCAAGAATGAAACCAAATACCCCTAAGTACAATTATACAATTGCTACTATTGTAGGGAGTAATATGCATAAACCCAAACCCATATGAAACAGATTTTGTCGGGGGGGTATATGAGCAACTTCGTGACATTGAGCTAGGTATTTATCTCCTTCCGGTCGGGAAGCAGAAGTGAAGAAGAAAAGAGAGAAAGAAGATGGCGGGTATGGGGGATGGCTACGTTGGGACGGCGCAGGACGCGGTGCGGATCCGGCGGCTGGAGAAGCAGCGGGAGGCGGAGCGACGGAAGATCGAGGAGCTCAAGAACAAGACCGCCTCCGCCAAGGGCCAGCCTGGCCTCCTCCAGTTCGGCTCTGGCACCTCCGAGGTACTCAAACCCGAACTGGATGATCAAATTTGATATCTTCAATTGAATACGGAGAAATCCTTTCCTGAAAACACCGAATTTGAGATTGTTCTTGAAATTTTTAGAGCTATGATCTGAAAGGTGAGGTTTTTAGGGTTTTGTGTAGTTGATAGTCAGGAAAACGAGGGCTTCTCATAGTCAAGAAATCATTATTAGTTCTGTATTACAAAAAAGTTGGAACTTTGGCTTTTCCCGAAAGTTTCAGCTTCACCCTTCTTGTGATTCAATTATGGAAGGAAAAACCCAAACTTGATAATGTACTGTATTATCGACAATTGCATCTGGAGAAATTCTTTCCTGAGAACACAAAATTTGAGATGTTATTGAAATTGTTAGAAGTATGATGAATGGTGAGGGTTTTAAGGTTTTGTAATGCACTTGACAACTGGGAGAAATCCATTGCAGAGAGTGTTGAAGCTTTTTAAATATTCTCAAAATGGTTTTTTATGATGAATAAATCAGCGCTTAGGGATTTGTGGTATAATTGACAATCGGGAAAACTAGGATTTCTAATTGATTGGCATCGTTTGGTTTTTGATGTCAGATTCTTGAGACTGCTTTCAAGAAGGAAACAATTGGTCTGGTCACCAGAGAGCAGTATGTTGAGAAGGTAAGGCAACTATGACAGTTTGCATCTGGCCTGGCTTTTTCTGATAGAATTCCTTTGACAAAATCTTGAATATTAATGTTTTGTAGAGAGTTAATATCAGAAATAAAATTGAAGAAGAAGAAAAGGAGAAGCTCCAAAAGTTGCAACAAGAGTGAGTGAATCTTCCCTGAGATTTTCTCTCTATTGTTCTGCAGAACATCCAATTGCACCTGATACATATGTGCTGTTTTTGTAGGGAGGAGGAACTTCAGTTGCAAAAACGGAAAAAACGGAGGATAAAGGGTGATTCTCGACTGTCCTTTGCAGATGATATTGAAAATGGAAGTGATGAGGATGATCTGGAAACGAGTAAGTACAGTTCATTTGAAATTCTTGTCATTTTCTTTGTGGTGTAATGTATTGGATTGTCTACCATTTATTATGATATTGTTCATTAAAATTGGATATTTTTTAAACCTTTTGCGTAAAGGAGAGATCATGCATGCAGATTCTGCTGTTTATTGGTTTGATATTTGAGTGCTACTGGTGAGACTCATCCCCAATTTTCTTTTGCGGGAATTTCTTGGAGAAGTGTTGACAGCAGTATCATCAAAAGAAAAGAAAAAGAAAAAGAGAATTTCAGCCATTTTGGTGTTCACTTTTCACTTCCAGTCAGACAGGAAGGGTCATCTAAAATTTCTCAAAAGCCCAGCATCTGTGTTTTAAGTCATGTAACTGAAGTCAAGTACCAGATTTGGATCATTAGGAAACACAATGAAGGTGGACCAACATATTAGTTGACTGGTCTCTCTTCCTGTATCTTGGGGGACAAATTTAAAATGCAGAAATGTGAATATCTTAGAAATGATTCAAATTATTTCTGAACTCACTTTTGTATAAACAAGTGCAAGACTGCTTTCTTGTCACTTAACAAACTTCTGGCCCCTAATTTCTTGGAAGTTGGAACCAAACTTCAGAACCAAAATAAAATGGTTCTTTCTGCTCTAGAAATTTTCATTGTGAAAAAAAAGTATAATTTTTCCTTAATTAGCTTATATCTGGCCTTTGAGCTGCCAAGAGATTGTGCCGATCCTCCCAGTGCACTTGGTATATATTATGTGATTATGTGTCTATGAATACACATGTTGATGTGTACTTTGAATATTGGTATTCATCACATTAATGATGTGATGGTATTATTTTGTCAGACATGTTATTCCTAATAATTTGCCTGAAAAGCTTTTTTCTTCTGGTAGGTCATTGGGTTAGCTTACAGTTTGTCCCTTCAAATGATTTTGCACCTGTGTTGAAACTCCATATCGAAAAAACTTACCACACTTCAAGTTTGGTGAATACTAAAAGCAAGTTATTCAAAATGCCTTGGTGGTGATTCTTCCCTGCATCAGTTAGGCGAATACTCAGCCAGTCTCTAAGTTCAGAGGGACTAGTTAGCAAGTTTTTGTTTACCATCATTCACAAATGCACGCTAACACCATGGACCATAGTTAAATTATATTTTGGAATCAAGTACTGAACAAAATGTGAAGCACAAAACTGCTCAACTTCTGTTCAGCAATTTTTTCATGGGAAGGATTTTCTAAAGGTTAGCTGCTTGAACCAAAGCTTGAATATTGTGTTGCAGTCAGATCTTAACCCTTTAGTTTTAGGAAAGAACTTATTTTCAGGATGATTCCATTGGCCTCAAGCTCGCAGCCCTTTAGTTATCCTCAAATAGAACTAAAACTTCAAATCCTGACAGATACATTTCAATAACATTCCATTAGTCTCAGACTCAGTGCCTTGTCACACCTCTTCTCAGCTCACCTGTAGATACCAATGATCTCGATATGTAATTAAACAACTTCTTTCTGGAACCATAGATTATCCTATGCATTTTTAGCTCTGTATTGCAGTGATGGCTAATTATTATGGTTTGCTTCTTGCTATTCAGCTTCTTTGTTAGGGACATTTCAGAAATTCACTCAACAACACATCATTGTATAAATAAATTTTAACATTTGCCACTTGTGTCCCAATCTAGTCATGCTCATAATTTGTGGTACATGGTCTGCTCCATAAGTCATGATTCATTTGTTGAAAATTGTGTGTCTAATCTATTTAGATCTGTTTGAATGGAGTGGTACAAAGGAATAGTGTGGTACATTTGTATTGGTTTTAAGATAATACAAATTTGTGTGCATGCTAAATTGTTGGGTTGGTTCGAAGCCAACCATACTAGCACCTGTGTTTTCTTCTCACTTATTTTAGCATCTCTCGTTTTTGAAGAAATTCATGATCAAAAGAAGTTTGGCAACGGGAAAATTGGCAAAGATCCAACAGTTGAAACTAGTTTTTTACCTGACAGGTATTGCAAATTCATCTTTAAATATATTTTGGTTTTCAAATTGATCATTTTTGTGCTTGCTTGGGGTTTAATCTTAAAACTAGTGCCGTCAAAGATGATATTTCAGGGAGAGAGAGGCAGAGGAACAAGCTGAAAGGGAAATATTGCGTAGACAGTGGCTTCGTGAACAAGAGATGATTCGAAGTATTTCTACATTCTAATGGCATTTCTAAGCAATGTGTAGGCCCTTGACGTGCATTATCTTGAACAAACTCTTTTTTCTGTTATAGATGAGCCACTTGAAATTACTTACAGCTATTGGGATGGAGCAGGTCACAGGAGAGTGATTCAGGTTACACCCTTCTTAATGTTACTGATTTGGTGTACTTTCCATTTCTTTTCTACTTCTATAATGAAAATGTTCGCTTAGGTTCGCAAAGGTGATACCATTGGTGAGTTTCTTCGAGCTGTCCAGCAGCAACTTGCACCTGAGTTTCGTGAGATACGGACAACATCAGTGGAAAACTTACTTTATGTTAAGGAAGATCTGATTATCCCTCATGTCAGTACTTACTCTCTCTCTCTTCTCTCTCTTTTCTTGTTCTTTCGTTGGCTGCAATTTTCTTGTGACTCCTTTTTGGAATCTCAGCAACACAGCTTCTATGAGTTGATCATCAACAAAGCAAGGGGAAAAAGTGGACCGGTAATTGCTTTACTTTGCTTACCATATCGGCTTGTTATTTTCTGTCCCTTGTTTGTGATAAAATTCTGCAGTTGATGCACCACACCTGTTGCAATTTTCTTGCTTCTGCACTCATTCTCTAGTCTCCAGATGTTTTCTAAACCATGCTCGGCCATTTCATCGCCTGCCTTTCATTTAATGACATCGGTATGGTTATCCAGCTTTTAAGTATCTTGAAGTATCCCACATATAAATTCCTGGAGAGTGGATGTTGGGATAGAACCAAGGATATGCAGCATATGCTAGGTTACACTGCCATCTAACAACTGAAAGAAACCTAAGAATCAGAAGGAATCTCATTTTGGTTATAGCCTGTAAGGGAGTTTAAATTGCTCTTATCCATAAACGCAATCAACAAGCTCCTTCAACATATTTGGCTTTGGCTGCTTTAAAATTCTTTCCTAGTTGATTGATATAATATCTTGCTTCCAACTTTTGAGTTCCACTATCACTATACCTTTTTTTGTGTGTCGGATATACGACATCCATGAGGTTTTAGTGTTTTATATAATTTGGGCACTTATTATGTTTCTCATTACCGAGGAACATTCAGATGATATGATTCTGTGTCTAAGAATTGGTGTTGTATAATAGAAAACACTTTGATTAAATTTGTTGAGGTTCCGGTTCTGGAGCTTAACTTTTAGGTTTAATTAAGTGCATGAACAACACATAGGATAAGGTTAAGGTCTTGTTCAGTTATCATATATCTTGCATAATCGTGTAAACTTATTATAATCTGTGGACCTATTCTTACAGAAACCCCATATTCTTTTAAGACTTCTCCGCATCACAATATTTCTAGACAAGAAAATCTTAATCTGATCAAGTAAATATTAGTAACTTCTATCTCTGTTGTTGACTCCATAGAAAGCCCCCTTTTATACTGAACTTGGCTTAAGTTCATGTATTTAACTCTAAGTTTGTAATATGCAGCTTTTCCACTTTGATGTTCATGAGGATGTCCGAACCATTGCCGATGCAACAATTGAAAAGGATGAGGTAAATTCTGCTAATACTGAATCTTGTTCCTGCGAACTATTGCAACTGTTCCTTTTAGGATTTTACAAGCTTTGGAATTTTCAAGGTTTTTTGTTTATATTGGACCTATTTTTATTATTCAATGTATATGCCTGTATTATAATCTGGAGTTCGTTTGTTTATCCTTTCATAACATACTTCAGCGACTAATAGTGTATATTGGTCTGTTTTGCCCATAACATTTCTGCCATCTTTGTTAGAATTTTTTAGGCTATTCTTTCATAATAGATATAGACCTCTTGAGGTTGAGCTTAACTTCCATCTCTCTTTTATGCCCCATGTATTATGATTTCCCATGCTTGGCTGAACCACAACATATTGTGTATCTTTTGATTCCTGAACTGTTCTTTAGAATTTAGAACTTAGTTCTTGTCATCAGTGATGTGTAGAATTTCCGCCATGAAGTTAATCTATTAATCAATTGGCACATAACGTTAAGCAAAAAGCCAAAGGCAACATTAATTACTGAGGATTGGAACTTCTATATAATATATTTGAGACTGACACATCTACCAGCTAATTCTATCATGAAAACTAAGTGGATGCTTTGATTGAAGTGATGCGGTTGAACATAGTGGAGCTATGCAATTCTAGAAACTCCGTGGGTGCTTTGTGTTTTGACACAAACAATCTAAGTTTAAGACTGCGTTTATTCTTTTCTCCACTTCATTCCAACGTGAAACTTCTTCTACAGTTCTTTGTGCACAGTTCCACATGTATGATGAACAACCGCATTGTGATATAATTTTGACTAGAGATATGCTAAACAGATGTTAGGGGCTAGGCATCATATGTAGCTTGTGATTTACTTGTATGCATTTGCAGTCTCATGCTGGAAAAGTCGTCGAAAGGCATTGGTATGAAAAGAACAAACATATATTCCCTGCTTCAAGATGGGAGGTAACTTTTTGATGAAATATACCTTCTTTTTCTTTTTTAAAAAAGTATTTATTTACATGTTTCCGATTCCCCAGATCTACGACCCAACAAAGAAATGGGAACGTTATACTATCCATGGGGATTGAGTATGGTAACAATGTGCTTGATGGTGGAGGTGCCAAGATTATAACTGGTTGTACTTTGGTTGGCTTTTTCTGAGCATGTGTATCAATCCAGACAATTTGGAAAAAGATGCTTCATTTTCAGCTAACACTGTTACCAATTGGTTTGGGCCGATCCATCCTTGTGTGATCATCAAAGAGGCACAATTCAGGTTTTGTTATTAATTTGTATGATAAATTAGACTCCCTCGAATGTTGAAGTTCAACATTGACTGGTTGTGTCTGCAATTATGAAATTCTAAAAATTTTAAAATTTGGTGTTTGTTTGTGTTTTTATTGGAACATGAATTTTTTGGGATTGATTTAAGTAATCGTGAGTTAAATATGCAATGAGCCATTTGATAAAACAAAGTAATCACAAGTTAATTGTTTTGATTTTTGGTCGCAAACATTGATGCGTTTGATTTGAAATCAGGATCAAGATGATCTTTGTTCTGACCGACATATCATCTAAATTTTAAAAAGATAGTTTATTTTTACTTTAAAAAATAAATTATGATATTACTCTTAGTTTTATTCATTTAAATTTTAATAAATAATATACTTAAGGGTATAATGGTTAAAAAAATTTAAATTATTCACTAGTCATATTAACATTCAAATATTAAAAATTTGATCAAACTATTTTTTTATATTTTAATTTTGATTTTGAATTTAATCTCAAATTAAATAGTGTCTATTTTTGTCAACTCATCTTAATTGGGAATCTTCAAAAGTAGGGTTACGATTTTAAATTTGCTAAAGCGAATTAGATGTTTTAGATGTGAACTTAAAAAAAAAAACTCATATATTCCAACACATATATATAGAGAGTGTGTGTATGTCAATATAAAATCTTTTTGATAGAATTTTAACATTAATCTTATTAGGTTTTAAATTGTTAGATCTATTTAGAGATTAATATAATTGATAATTAAAATATTGGTCTATAACAGTTTAGAGTTTAGGATTTTTAAACCATTATATTTTATTTAGGGATTAGTATAACTCTAAATTCTAAACCTAAATCCTAAATCTAAAATCCTAAACCTTAAAACCTAAACTTAAACCTTAAATTCTAAACCCTACACTGTTATAAACCTATTTTTTAATTATTAATTATATTAATTTTTAAATAAATTTAACAGTTTAAAATTTAATAGGATTAAGAGTAAAATCCTATTGATAGATCTAACCATTTAAAATTAACGGTTTAAACTCTAAACCCTATACCTTACACTGTTACAGACCAATTTTTAAATTATCAATTATATTAATTTCTAAATAAATATAATGGCTTAAATTTTGATAGATTAAAGTTAAAATTCTATCATACAATTTTATACCCCACTCATCAGCTATATATATATCATATATATATATTATATATATATAAAAGATATCCATCAAATAATTTCAATCATTATTAATAATTAACTTTGACTTTTTTGTTATTATTTTAAAAAAAATTATTCACTTTAAAAAAAGAAAATAAAGAAATAAAATCTTACACTATTTTTTAAAATAAGATATCCATTTTTTTTGGAGATAGTTTTTCATAAAACGCTGTATACGTGGACTTTTGCCCAAAAATCTTCATTTCACAATTTATTTGGGGCATTTGATTAATCCTTCTGTTCCCTCCTCCTTCACAACCATTGGATCTTAATCCGACGGTCCATTCGCTCCCACGACACCCAGACGATGTCCGCCGTCCCATCAAATGATTGATCTAAATCAGGCGATCCCAGATTTTAATAGTTTAATCAAATATTTTATTAATCCGCCGAAGCCGTGGTGGTGGTCATTCCTCCAGCGTGAGACACACCATCTAATCTCTCGGTCGGCGTGGCCCCCACCCTCCGAACCCGGCGGGGCCCTGGTGGCCGTCGATGCCACCGGCTCGTGGCGATCCGACGGCCATAATCCGGTCAAAGCAAATCCACCAAAAACATCTGACTCTTTGACTCTGCTAAACTCGTTGGAAAATAGTTTCCCGTCTTTGACTAGCTTGTCACATCAACGGGCCCACAACGAACTTATTCCTAAATTTTCATTTATGCCCTCGTGTTTTTCTCTTATGTTTACAGAACTATCCCTCGCCATATAATTCTTTATTCTACCAATTTATTCATTAGAGAAAATGAAATATTTTCCTAATTTTGGCAAAAAATTTATAGCATATATCAGTTGAAAATGTTTTGATTAAAAAGAAAATATCGGTTTAAAATGATACAGAAACTTTTATGAAGAAATTAAAATTAGTTTTTTATTTTAATCCAAAGATAATAACATGATTTATATTTCATATAAAAACTTCTGATTATTCAATATTTATTGCGCGAACAATTTTTGTTGAGATAAATTATCGTGTTTACACTCTTGTTAAAATCATTATAAAATAACTATTTTTAGACAAAAATGTAAATAAAAATTTGGAAAAAAGCACACGTATATTGGTAATTAACTATAGATAAGATTATAAAGCAAAGCGTAAATAAGAAATTTTAAAAAAACTTATGTAAATAGATAGGATCCGTTCGGTTTGAAATCAAGATCATGATCATCATATTCTAATCTGTTTAACATTCAAACATAAAAAAATAGCTAAATTAATTTTATTTTACTTTCAAAATCGAATTATCATACTACTTTTATCTTTATTTATTTAAATCTCAATAAATAATATACTTAAGGATATAATGATTTTAAAAAATTTTCACAATTCACTAGCTAGATTAATATTTAAATATAAAAAATTGATTAAACTATTTTTTATATTTTAATCTTGATTTTGATCTTGAACTTAATTTTAATCCCGAAGCAAATGGATCAGAAATTTATGTTACTTATTTAAAATTAAAAATAATTATAATAATAGGCGAAAAATTTAACATTGAATCTTATCACATTTTTTCTTTCGGATCAATAACAATGTGTCTAATCATAAATTAATCTAAATTTTTTGAATTTAAAATTTTAAAAAAGCAAAACGTATTTTTATTTAACATCATTACCTTATAATTTGAAATTTTATTTAAAATTTAAAGGGAGTATTTTATGCATGGAGCCGCAGATGGTGCAAAAAACCAAATCAAATATAGAAACTCTGGAAAAAAAAAGAATGGTAAATTAGAAATTTAAGGAGAGAGATAGGGGTAAATATGTCAAAATGGAAGAATGGAATTTATCGCGGGGCTTTGACCAGTGCTGCTCCAATCTCCATCGTCTCTCTCTCTCTCTCTATCTCTCTCTCTCTCTCTCTTTTGTTTTTTTCTCCTCCTCATTTTCCAACTCTTCTTCTCTCCAAAACCTCGTGTCCGAATACGTGAGATTTTCCAATTTTAGCAATTTCGCCTCAGACCCGAGCCGGAGGTGTTCTCCTGAGGTAGGGATTCTTGGCCCCCCTTTTTTACGTTATTTTCCTGGTTTTTTTTTGGGTGCAGATTTGTGGGATTTTGATGAGTTTGGGGATTTTTTTTGTTGGAAATGAGTGAAAGGTTTGATTTTGTTGGGTTTTAGTGAAAAAAATCGGCTGCTTTCATCTTTGTGATATGGTCTGGGATCGTGTTCACAATTTTGAGGGTTGGGATTTTTTATTTCGGTGCGTCTTGATGATGTTATTAATCTTTCTCTTTTTTTCCCCATTGTTGAGTGCTAATGTGTGTTTTTAATTGTTTAATCCATGTGGAGATTGGTCGGGATCTTGTGGTATGTCTTAGTTATGGATATCTGATTGATATGAGGATTTGGAGTTCTTGTGGAGCTTGCTTGTATCTATGCTCAACAGAGTTGTTTTCTAAATTGCGGAAGAATTGCTTCTCTTGGAAATCTTATTTGGTGCTAAAATTGAAATTTTGATGGAATTAGGATGATTGGAATCTTTTATTTGAAGCGAACGTTGTTGGTTTTGTTTCCAGGACAGGATCTTGTTTTATTAAACGCTTGGATTTGGGGAGTTAGATTCGAAATGGACCACTTTTCCTGCAAATTCGTCAGATGTTGTTTGTAGATAGCAGCTAGAAATGGAAAAACATTGTGTTTGATAATGTTCTAAACTGGTTCCACTGAAGCTCAAGATTTATTCCGCATTCAAAATCACTTGCATATTTCCTCATAGTAGAGTTTCTTTATTGTCAACCTCTATGAAGTTCAAACTCTGAAATGATCTTATTGTAATTGCTTATAGAAGATTCACCCATATGGAAAACCTTTGATTTAACTTTATGTGCTTCCACGGCCTTGTTTGGCTATCACATTTCTATATATCCTGTTAATGGTATGTTCTTTTTTATGCTACCTGCAGGTGAAATTAGGTTTTGTACATACTGATTGAAAATGGGATGCTTCACTGTTTTAAGATGCAAGAAGAAAATATATGAACACTTTGTTGGTAAGAAACCTGCTGTTGTCAAGGAGAAGACGACCAGTGATCTTCCGGACCAAAAGCCAAGGGAGCCATCTCTTCAATCTGCTCCTCCAAGTTTCAAATATAGATCAAAACCTATTCAACCAGTTGGCGGAGTGAGCAGCAGTAGACTTCGTGCATTCTCTGCTCCATCTAGTCTACATTTGACGGACCAAGAAGCTTTCTCACCAATCGAAGGTGATGAACAGGAAGAGTCTAGGAATCGAGGTGGTGTTGCAAACGATCAAAAATCTTTGAATCCTTTGCCTCTGCCTCTTCCCTCTCCCCAGGGCACTTCTGCTTTAAAGAAGGGAGGGAGTTTCAAATCATGCAGTGGAAGTGGCCCTATTCCTACTTCTGGCCCATTGCCCCTGCCTCCATTAGGAGGCAACCTTCGGAACTTCTCTTTTGAAGAAGTTTCTGCTGCTTGCCAGCATTTCTCAGTTGATAGATGTATGTCAGAGGGTATTTCTTCCACTGTTTACAAGGCTTCCTTTGGAGATGATTCCCGAAAGCTTGAAGCCACAGTCACTCGCCTTGCTCCATCTTCGCAGGTACATGGACAAGCAGTCTATTCTCAAATATGAAAGTTCCCATATTTTTTCCTTTGGTCTAACTGTTTGGTTTCTTTTTGCACAAGAAAAGTCTGACAAAACTTTCTCCTTTTTCTATTAATGATGAATATTCAAGACTGCTGACTTAGGAACTAAATGACAATAACACCCTTCTTCTTGATTGATGTTGGGTTTTGTTAAAATTATAACAAAAATAGACATGCCATGGGAGAAAAAAAAAAAGATAAGGTACTCTGAAGTCAATGCCTGCCAATGAATTAAAGCTTTCGCCAGTCTGAGTAAAAAACAAAAAGCTTCGTTGGTGGTTTTGTAACTTCTTCCTCTAGTTAACCATCGGCATCCATTGTCTGCATCTCACATGCATTTTCTAGTTAATCTGGTATCCTATATGTTATACTAACTATGGCATTGGTTGCTCATGGTCTATAGTATGGCAGATCTATCCATCTACTACCTATATGCTGTCATTGCATACAAACAACTATTACTTGTGCATGGATCCCACAGTGATGTGTTACATTAATGTTCACAAGCTATTCTAGAATAACAATGGTCCATATTGTTGCAGGGGTTAAAGGACTTTGTGAATGAGGTCAATACAATATCATCACTGCAACATCCACACCTATGCAAGTTGCTTGGTTTTCATGCACGTGAGGGCTCTGATCAGAGAATGTTGGTTTATGAGAGGCTATATCATGGAAGTTTAGATCGCCTTCTTTATGGGAGGTCAGATGGTCCTTCTATTGATTGGGGTACGCGAATGAAAGTAGCTCTCTGTGCTGCAAAAGGACTCGTATATTTGCACGAAGAAGGTCCTTTCCAGGTATTCTGATTTTATTTGGGATGTTTTATTATCTTGCCGTCTTTTAACTTGCAAATGTTATCTTGTGTTTTGCTATAACCACCTTTTCCCAGGTTCGGTAAACTTTTGACTTCATCTCAACAGCATATGAAGATATTTTGTTCTTCCTGTTCCTCTCTGATTTGCTCATATTAAAAAAAAAATCTTTAGTGAACAGAGTGATTAAATACCCATTCAAACGTATTTTACTGCTGGCCTGAGTATAATACTTGTTTTAACTGTTTCATAAAGGAAACTGCTAATGTGGGCCTAATCCAAGTCGCTGGTTGTATGGACCCAATCAGATAAATGCTGCCACTAGGTGTTTACATAATGGTTGCTTTGATCTGGCATGTTTGCCCTGTGACTTGGTTTACTTTAGCCAAATTCAGTAGTATGTTCAAATGTATTTTTAATATTAATGGTTTTCCAAAACGAAGAATTTCTTATGCCTTTGCAAATGAAAATTGTCCCTGGTAGCAGGGACCCAATCAAATAGATACTGCCGGTAGGTGGTGTTTGCATAACGGTTTACTTTAATTTGGTTTGTTTGGGCCTACAATTGTTGGTTTATTTTGGTGTCATTCAGTACCATTTTCAAAGACCTTTTCAAATTTAATGCCTCTTTTAAACATAAAATTTCTTTTTCCTTTGTAAAATGAAAAATTTTCAGTCTGTTCATGTGCATAGAACATTTTGGATGAAGATTGCTATGGATATATTCCTTCAGTTCTTGTTCTACATTGCAAGTATCCATGTTTGAAACTTTATGGAAAATGCCTTAAAATTTCCAGGCCATGTACAATGAGTTCTCAACTGCAAATATCCAAATAGACAAAGATTTCAGTGCAAAGCTTTCAGGATATGGATTTGTGAGCTATAGTCCGGAGATGGAGATCTCAAATACATCTGCTGTAAGTTCTCTAAGTTCTCTAATACTAATACAAATACACCTCCTACAAAAGTTGAATTTGACATGCATTAAAATGAGATCAATGGATCATTGCAACAAACTATTTCAGGATTTGATTGTCTGCATCAAACCATGATTAGACTTGCATATTAAAATGAAGTGCACATTTTATTCTATTTTGGCAACGAGCTATCTGCAACAATGTAATTGTTATGGTTGTCTGAGACATTTGAAGTTAGGATCTTTAGTGCTCTTCATTTGTTGTTGTTTCCACCTTTATAGCTGAAATTACTTTTTCTGTCCTTGGCCTGGGATTATTCCAAAAGCTAATTGCTTTTTTGGAACAATATTTTAGGTTGTTTTTCACTTTTATAGCTGGAATTGTTGTTGCGTTCTCAGCCTGAGATAATTTTCCAAAAGCTTCATTTCTTTGGAACAGTATTGTAGATAAGCACACTGTTGCATGTGTCTATTGTGGTAATCTGTATTTTTTATTAAAACCATATGTTTAATCTATTACTTCTTAAGGGCCTGTTTAGCTACCCCCAAGTTCCATAGGAATTGGGTTGCCAACAGACTTTTTTCCTTCATAGGAATTTTTCTTTATGTAAGTGTTTGATACCAATTATTAAGAGCCTTGTTTTCCACTGGAAACACATGATTCTATAGGAAACAAAAAAGAAGAGACTCAATTCTAATCCGAAAAAATTCTAATGGTTTTTTTTCTCTAAGTATCCAATCAAGACCTAAATCTTTATGTTATGCTAGGTTCGGAAAAATTTACTTTGACATTATCAGCCTGGAAGACAATATGAAGACTATTTTATGATTGAACTAATGATGTGTTCATTCTGAATAACTTTTATAATCGGTCTTTTTGTTTGCCAATCATCTTTATTATCGTTTTTTGAACAGGCTACTGGAAACCTATCTGTGGAGACACGTGAGAGAGGATTGCTCACACCCAAGAGTAATGTTTGGAGTTTTGGCATTGTTCTCCTTGAGCTGCTCACTGGCAGGAAGAATTATGACCCTCGCCATCCAAAAGAAGAACGAAATATTGTTAAATGGAGCAGACCTTTTCTCACTGATGATTGCCGCTTATCCCTCATTATTGATGGTCGCATTAAAGCGCGAGTCCCACCAAAAGCTGCACGCATTGTTGCAGATAATGTTCTGAAATGCCTTCAGAAAGACCCTTCAGAAAGGCCTACCATGAGGAACATTGTGGAATCTCTGAAAAGCGTTCAAGATATGAAATATCCATGTCGTTTCCCTCTTCAAGAGCCATCTGTTGTGGCAGGAAAGCAGATGCTAAAATCCCCAAGCTTCAGTGGTCTCACTCAAGCGCCACCACTAAACATTTCAGCCTCACCTCCATCTATATCTCAGCCATCAGTTTCAGTGCCAAGGCTCTCGACATCCTTGCCTCAACCTGCTCAGACTTGTTCATCTACTCTCATGTTAGAGGATAACAGGATCAGTGTGATAAAAAAATCATCGCCACCCATACCACGATGGCCTGGGGTGGAAGGGTTTTGATTGTTGTTAATTAATTTTTTTTAGGTCCTAATTTTTTAATATTCTTTTCGTTTTTTTTTTGATACTGTGATTCAAATGTGATATAGAATATAAGATGTGGTTCTTCTACTCCTCTCAGTGTGTCAGTATGGGGGTAGCATGTCAATATGGATAGACAATAAGTGTAAGTTGCATGTAATGCATTTACCATTTCCTATAAGGAACAAGTGGGCTGTGCATTTTTTCAGCCATTCTGTTCCAAGACTGATGTGTCATCTTTTCTTTGTGCCTTGATGGTTTACATGTTTTCATATATGTGTTACTGCAATGTGCACAATCATTAATTTGATGTCATTCTGCTAGTAAAAAATGGCGATCATAAGGAGTATGATTTGCATCTCATCTTAAATTAGTGCTACATTGGGGTGTTGCCCCCTGAATTCCGAATCAGAATCAGGTAAAAAGAAAATCAGATTTGTCCTTTTATTTCAAATTTCAGAAATTTTATAATTTTCTCTTGCACTATTTGTCTCTTTTAATGTTGTAACCTTCCTCCTCCACAACTCTACAGGAAAAGGATTGAAAGCCTATTCAAGCTTGTCAGGTTATTGACAGGGCAGATCTGAAATCGTGGTATGCCTTTCTGCTGCTGTTTAGTTAAACTTCTCTGTTGATACTGAATGAGATTGGATGCTATCGCTTGTTCTTTCTCTGTAGTTTATGAATATATATGTTTACATCATTATTGGACACTCTACCCTTTTGTTTCATATATTTTAAGTTTTCCTTCCCTGCCTAAGGAACTGGAAACAGATAATATCGACGTACATGCAGGATAAACTATGCATAAGAATGTAGTAGTTCAACTCTTCAAGTTTGTACTTTAGTGTATTGGACTGATTACTTACTGCTAATTACTATGCACATCACAAAATACTAATGATTTATTGCAGCATATTTAGCTTGCAGTTTTTGTAAGAAGATGTTATGAGCTGCCCTGTAAGCTCCCGAAGGATGTTAATCCCCTTTTGTTGACTTCATTCTCTAAAGATAAGTCATATTTAAAGGCCGTCCTGCAATTTCCTCGATGAGATTGATGCCCTTTGCCATTGAATTTATTGTTACAGATTGCTAATTATGGCAAACATGTTAAAAGATTGCAATGATAATTAACTTGTCACCTTAAATCTTTAAAATTTCAGTATCAACCTTGAGCAACACAAAAAGCAATGGTTGTTCCAATCTCCTCTCTGAAACAGGTCATTAATTCTCATTCCGTAGCATTCTTCGTCGCAGATTGCAGGTTTTTGTCAGGATTTAAAAAATCTATCTGCATGTATCCCCATGGAAAAGATTGGACCTGCGTTTTGCTGGCTTTTAGTTGTCACTGTCCATTGATTGAAACAATCACATTTTCTGTCAAAATTTTAGCAAAATGCGCTTATTATCACATTTATGTCATAATTTTTAGTTTATGTAAAAAAAAGGCATCGCACTTTATGTAATTGAACAAACCAATTTCCTCCATTTTTATGCGAATCTATGAAAGAAATTTATTGTATCCACTTCCCTCTCACAGTGGAAAAACACAAGGACTAGTCGGCATCTTAGGGCTCATGACATGAGAGTTGCCATAGTTAGCAGGAGATCTTAATGGACTAGAGCTTCTTGGTCGGGCCACGTAAGACATCGAAGGCGTCCCTGGCGTCGCCGCCCTAGACATCATTCTACTCTGCCCCGCCCGCTTCTCCTCACCCGTCCTCCTCGGCCCTTTCTCTGCCCACCTCAACTCTTGTTGCTCGACGTTGTTCGGATATTTCCAACAGCAGCATCCAGTCTGCCCAGCCTTGTGTATATACCTACATAGCATTCAGTGGCGACTACTCAACGATCATGTAGTGGGAGACGGAAATAATGGATAACATAGACTTTGTGTGCATACCTACGATTACAGAAAGGTCGTCATACGCTAAGGAAATAAATGCAATTTCACATTTTTGCAGTCGTATATACGCAAAAATGCCTGTTTAGATTTGAGTATAAAAGAGCATCTACTCGTGCATAGGACTTCGACGAAAGAAGCATCTAATGTATAAAGAGCTGAATATCACAAAACGAAGTACAATAGACATGGCAGGCAGCTATTGCAACAGCATTTTGCTTCATTTAGCTACAAACAAGTAGTAAATCACAGAAATTAGAGAAAGAAATATGGTGGAAGAAAGGTGCAACAACTTCATACAAACCAAAATAATTAAGGCTCCGTGTGGTAAGAGTATTAAAGTTGGCTATTTATTGTGATTAAGTATAATTATGGTACTACATTTATACACTTCGTAACTTGTAATATTTTATGAAAAAGAGCCTAACCATTTAAATCAGTCCTCCAATTCATGCCTTGAACCAGATTTATCATACTTTTCTGCTCAAGTAGCAGATCAGGACACTATTTTGTTGATCCAAAACAAAATGATTGAGATTACAAGTGGATTATTTTTTTAATTTTTTATTTTCTGCTTACTGATCCCATGGCTTGTATGCTATTGTGACATACGTACCTTTCACTGTACCTTCTTCCCAGGCAATCAATGCACTTCCTTCCTTCGGACATATCTCCCATTCCATTCAGTACACACACTCTACAATACACTCTCCCACAGACCTGCCACTCAAAACAATGAAGATAACATTTCTGAAAAATTAGAAAAAAAAATATGAATGAAAATTTGAAAATATGGACCGATGTTCTTACCAAGCATCTATGCCTAAATACATAGACATATCTGCTGCACAAAGCGCAAATATTCGAGTGAGGGATTCCCGGTCGTCTTCTTCCGCCCCGCTCCTCCATCGGACTCACCATGTTGAACCCGCTCATGTCCTCGGAATTCGGGCTTTTCGCCGCCACGACCATCAATGGCCGCTGCTTCTTCATGCAATTTTTAGTCAAAATCCTATAATTGAGCACATCCTCAATGCATTGGTGCCGCTCTCTTGTCCCCTCTAAACCCTTGGAGAAGTCTAGGCTGGGCGACTGGTCTATCTCTCCTTTTCCTTTCAAGTTCTCATTGGGCTCTTCTTTGATTGGCGTCATAGCAGATTTCTTTCTTTCGACTATATCCTTTTGTTGAAAACTCGCAAAGTCTTTGAAAGATAGATTAACCGAATCATCCGGAATCCCACTATAAAGTTCTTCTAGCTCTTGCCTTGCCTTGGCTAGAGTTTGCTTGTCCCCCATTGTGATGGACGGTGAGAGAGAGAGAGAGAGAGAGAGAGAGAGAGAGAGAGACTAGGTTTTACCAAGACTAAGAGCTCCTTGTATGATCAGAATTAGAGTTTATATAAACCCAAGTTTGATGGAAAGCTTTAAGAAAAAGGTCATCAAGTTGGATGATTCTTGACTTGGGGTTGGCAGCAAGGTAAGGTTTGACAAGGCCACGGCCGGCCTGAGATAGAGACAGGCACTCGGCCGGTCGAAAAAAATAGTTTGATATTAGCAGGTACTCGTCCTGCATTAGTTTACAATTGAGCTCCAAGCAGTAGGGACAAATGAGAACCCTATATGAAGTCAAAACTTGCATATTCTTCTCAGTTCCGAGGTGGTGGGATCGAGGCTCCAAATCTCGACGAAAGCCAGTAAAATAGACTCAAATTGTCGGACGATAGCTGTTCTTAGTCAAATTCAATGCTGAATGGTTAGTATGAGTTGGATGAGAGAATAAGCATGCTCCAAACAAATTCACTTATTCTATGTTTAAAGATGACATATATGAAGTTAGAGAACCGTGAAGATGGATTTGAATAAGAGTCTGAATCAGAAAGTGCGGACAGAGATAATCCATTTGGGCCTACGATCGAGGAACATATGTATTTGGTTTCTAACGTTTTGTTTTGAGATGCATTTGAAGATCTTTTTAAATTCCATTTTTATGTGTCTTAGAGTTTAGCTACGAGTCAAATTGTATAAGCAAGTTATATGTACTGGACTGCAGTTTGTGTCATAATTTTCTTCCTCGGATAACAAATGGCTTGGTTTTGCTGAAGCACTTCTGGTAGTCGCGTAACCGCTACACAATTCGTAGCATGTGAATCTAACTTAAGACATGTGATGATTCTTTTATTCAAATCTCTAACAAAAATCTAAGATTTATTTTCATTTCGTAGCAAATTACACGAATTATTGAGAAAAATAATTACTAAAATCAATAGTTTGGTCGGAAAAAAATTATCGAAAAATATGCTACAATTCTACGATTAAAAATATATCAAAAAAAATACTACAACAAGATAAATTATTTGCGGCGTTTTAAAAGCACTGTCATGAGAAATAAAAACATCGAAAAATAATTTTTTACTTTTTTTTTATGATGTATAGTAAATACCAAAAAAAAGTGTATCGGTGCTTTGTAAATGCGACTAATAATTTTTCTCGGTGTTTTTTACGGCAAAATATATTTACAACAAATGTTTATTATTGGCATTTATTTTGGAAATGCCCATAACGAATTGTTGTTGATGTTTTGTGGAAATGCGAGTAATAGCCTAATATCGATGTTTTTCTCTAAACACAGATAGTTTTCCCGGTGTTAATTTAAAGCATATATAATAAAATATTATTCTCAATTTTTTTTTCGTTAAACATTGGAAAAACTATCATTGGTATTTGTGTGCTTTTGTCATTATGTTGCATTAATCCTGATATATATATATATATATATTTATAATCCTAACACATTTTAGAAATGTTCAAATTTCATTACCAACCAATAATTTCATAATTAGTAAATCATAATCCCAAAGTTCACAATCAATTGAACAAATTTCCAATCAAAATTTAAATAAAAAAATCACATTCAAAATGTTTTAAAAACCAACAATTAGTCTTGGTGGGAGCTTTCCAAATGCCCAATGTTGTCTCAACACGTAGATTCAAATTCTTGAGTGAGCATGATCCCCTGTAGAAAAATAAAAATATGAATAATAAAGGTACAAATTTTGTGAACACTATAAATCAAGTTTTTATAAAATACTCGAGGTGTTGGAAAAGTGGAAGGAGTTTTTTCCAAACTTGCCGGTATACTCATGTATCGAACCCCTTGATTTCACGTTTGTTTGTATTTTCTGAAACCTTATTTATTTGTATACAATTATGCTAGTCCTAGGAATTAACGATATATATAAATATTTTTTTTTTAAAACACAAAAAATATATATCCTAAAGGCAGTACTAAATTACCGATAATCTGAGCCTATATAGACTAGAAGTCATTCTGAAATTTCATATTATCAATCTCAATGCATACTATAACATGTATTTTGGCTTTGGTATAATAGTATTTACCTTGTGAATCTTTGGAGGTACTTCAAATGTGGCTCAAAATCTTTTTGCTTTCCATGTGCAGGGATCAATGCTAGCACCGCACATGAACCCAAAGGCAACGGAGTATCGCGTTCTCCCACTGGACAACAACGATGAATGCCATGGTGGACCTCAGCGATGCGTTCTGGGTCCCCTGCTACTCCCATTCTGCCAAGCTGCATCGCGGAAGGTCCCGCTCAAGTTCTTCGGATTCACGACCTCAGCGAGGAAGAACTGGCCTTAGTTCTTTGGCGACAGGGGGTCAATGAAGACGTGGTGAGGGAGCTGGTTGGGAGGCAGAGGGAACATGTCATCCTTTCGGGTTTGGGTTATAAGGAAAAAGAGAAGGAGATGAAAATAGGGAAGAGTAGGAAGGTGAGGTAGAACCAATAGAAGAATTTGTTGATGTTGACATTAACCATCATGGTTTCCACTGGATAACTGTGTGAAAGCTAAGGTTGAAGCGGAGGACGAGGATGTAGGAGAAAATGAAGTGGATGACTGCTATCCTAATAATACCATCGACTTGCATATTCACATCTGGGTTCAAACTACGAGATGGATGACATATATGTTGGAATATGGTGGGCTCTCACACAATACTCAAACAATGAATATATTTTTGGAGAGAAACTAGATGAAATATTTCAGTTTATAATTTGAAGATTGGTACTACAAAATACAATATATATTTATACTACTTCCAATCTAAATGGATACATGCATCATTTCAGATTTTGAAACTACTTGAAACTGTTTCAGTATCCATCTTTTTAGATTCTGAAATTACTTGACACTATTTCATTCAACTGGTAATAACTTCTTCTAGAAAACTCTGATTCATGCACCATTTGTTTCTGCAAAAACTAAACCCTTCAAGCTTTTGAATGAGTCACTACTCTCTTCAATCCATGAAGAAATGAATGAATTATACTTATCCAAATTTATCTCTTTTGTTGTGAACTGAAAAGTCAAGTTTAAGTTCCAACATTCCCCTGTAAACTTGACTTTGCTACAATGCCAAGCTGCATTCTCATTTTCTTAAAAATATCATACTTCAATGGCTTTGTGAAAATATCTGCTACTTGATCAAGAGACTTCACATATATAAACTCAATTTGCTTCTTTTCAATATATTCATGAAGGAAATGAAACGTTGTATCATGTGCTTACTTCGATCATGGAAAACTAGATTTCTTGCAAGTGCTAGAGCTACCTTGTTATCAACCATGATCTCTCTAGGTTCCTCTTGTGTCAGGTAAAGTTTCTGTAATAATTTCCTCAGCCAAATAGCATGACATGCACATGATGTTGCAACAACATACTCACATGTAAAGAGTGTCACTATAGGTTGCTTCTTAGAATACCAAAAAATTAGATGATCTCCCAAGAAGAAAACAAAGCCAATAGTACATTTTCAATTATCAATATCTCCAGTAAATTCATTATCACAATATCCTTTGAGTTTAAAATCTTTTGAGAAGGAATGAAATAACCCATAATCAAAAGCACCTTTAAGATACCTCAAGATTCTCTTAGCTTAAAGGAAGTAAGAATGTGAAGGGCTTTCTAAAAATCGGCTCACAATTCCAACAGCAGAGAGAATGTCCAGTCTAGTGTAAATCGAGTACCTTAAATTTCCCACTAGACTCTTGAACCATGTTGGATTCACCTTCCCCATAGACTGATCTTTCTTTGAAAGTTTTGCACCATATTCCATAGGAGCATTCACTGGATTACAATCCATCATGTTGAACTTCTTCAACACCTTTCTTGTATAGCTTTCTTAAGAGATGAAGATTTCATCTTCCATTTGCTTGACTTCTATGCCCAAATAATAGGATATAAGTCCCATATCAGTCATCTCAAACTCCCTTGTCGTAGCTTTTTTGAAATCTTTGAACATCCTTGGTGAATTGCTGGTGAAAATAAGATCATCAACATAAATACAAATATAGAATAATTCTTCATTTTGCTTCTTCACATAAAGTGTATAGTCATTCATACACTTAGTGAAGTCATTTTTTTTGAAAGTACTTATCGATTCGACATACCATGCACAGGGAGCTTACTTTAAGCCATACAAGGCTTTCTTCAATCTCAACACTTTATCTTCATGCCCTTTGATAACATATCTCATTGGTTGTTCAATATATACTTCCTCTTCAAGCATGCCATTGAAAAAGGCTGATTTAACATCCATTTGATTGATCCTCCAATGATTGTGTGATGCAAGAGAGATAAGCAAACGAACAATTTCCAAGCGGGCAACTGGAGCAAACACTTTTCATAGTCAACACCTTGTTTCTGCTTGTATCCTTTTGCTACAAGTCGTGCTTTGTACTTCTCCACTTCTTCATTGGCATTCTTCTTAGATTTGAATACCCATTTGACTCCAATTGGCTTGTGATCTTTTGGAAGTGTTGCTAACTACCAAGTATCATTCTTCTTGATGGCATGAATCTCTTGATTCATAGCTTGGATCCATTTTTTCTCCTTCCTTGCTTCTTCAAAAGACAAAGGCTCATCATTAGCAAGAAAACAAAATAAAGCAACATCATCTAACCTCTTAGAATGTTCATAAATATTAGCAAGACTTTGGTATCTTTGTGGTCCTTCACTTAGGCTTGTATAAGGTGAAGATGAAGATGAAACTTGAGAGGTTACAAATGGTGATGCTGGTGGAGTGGCTTGATCATGTTCTTCAAGATTTGTGTCTTCTTTATCTTCTTCAAACTAAGGGAAAAAATCATAAGATTCTTCCTCTTGAGAAGTCCAATCCCAATTTGCTTCTTCATCAAACTCCACATCTCTACTGATCACAATCTTTTGTAAAAGAAATTTCTCACTTCTATCATCAAGCTTGGATCTTCCTTGGCTATGACCATGTGCATAAACAATTGATCCAAAGACTCTTAAGTGAGAAATGGTTGCCTTCAATCCACTCCATGCTTCTTGTGGTGTCATGTGCTTTAAACCTTTGTTCGGAGAATGATTAACAAGATAAACTACACATGCAACTGCTTCAGCCCAAAACTCCTTTGGTATCTTCTTACTCTTCAACATGGATCTTGCCATATTCAATATGGTCCAGTTCTTTCTCTTAGCAATGCCATTTTGTTGCGAAAATCTGGGAATTGTTAAGGGACACCGAATCCCATGAGATTCACAATAAGCCTTGAATTCATTGGAGATAAACTCACCACTTCTATCTATCCTCAAAGATTGAATGTGATAGCCACTTTCTTTCTCCACATATGCTTTGAATTTCTTGAATGATTCAAAAGCTTCAAATTTGTTCTTTAAAAAAATACGCCCATATTTTCCTGGTATAGTCATCAATAAATAGCAAAAAGTAAGAATTTTTACCATATGTTGGAGGCTTGATTGGACCACATACATCTGCATGAATAAGTTGGAGTGGATGGGAGGCCCTTGAAGAAGATTGTTTAGGAAAACTTTTCCTTGGATACTTGCCAAGCATGCTTCACATAATTGACCTGGATGACCAATCTTTGGTATGCCCAACACCATTTTCTTTTGATATAACACCTTGAGTCCTCCAAAATTCAAGTAACCAAGTCGCATATGCCATTTCCAAGTTGGATCTTCTATGTAGCTCTTCAAACATATGGCTTCCATAGTTTGAAGATTTAATAAGAACATCTGATTCTTTGTTATTCCAACCTTAGCAATGAGATGATTATTTTGATCTTGCAACCATAGAGTATGCCCCTCCATATAGATCTTACAACCATTAGCCTCCAAGAGTTCCCCCAAACTCAAAATATTGCTCTTTAACTTTCGAATATAATAAACATCAAGAAGCATTTTATGATTCTCATTTTTAGTTGTAATAAAATCATACCTTTGCCTTTGATCTCCACCTTAGAATTGTCAAAATGTCACATGTTGGAATTCGCAGTGGAAGGTTCACAAGTCACCTTGTTCTCAAGCAACACAAGAAACGAGAAGAATGCAAGATAAAAGAAAGTAATAAGAAAAAACACAACAATATATGTGATTCACCCAAAATCGGGTTATATGCACGGAGAAAGCGAGAGATCCACTATCAAAATACTTTACAAGAGTCTACAAGAAAGACTATATTCTTTCTTACTCAACTAAACTTTTTCACCAAATCTCGGTAACGCCTCCACCTTTAGAGAAAATCTCCAAGAGAACACCACGAGAGACCACAAAAAAGTACTAGAAAAATCCATACACGAGAGCCGATAGTCTCTCTCTTTCTCTTCTCTCTATTCTCTCTATTCCTCTCTCCCTATTTCTCTCTAGTTCAACCTCAGCACTACCCTGCTAACCCTATGTATTATTAGAATATTTATAGGCCCTTATTGAGTCTGAGTTTTACTCTAATTATAATTCCTAATATTACAAATCAATCATAAGTCTGAATCCAACTTTAGATTACTACTTTAATTCAAACTCTAATTCAAGTTCAAGACACCCAAAATTTAACAATATCCATCTTGGTTTGAACTTGGGTGTGCCGCCATCATGAAGCTTTAGCCATCATCTCTTATCTAGCCCCTCCCCCTAGGCTAATAGCTTATTCAGCTAATCATAAAATGCGAGCTTGAGCCAACCTCAAATTTGCTCTTCTCCTCCGTCTTAGCACTGCGCAATTTTGATGTGTAGCCACCATTGCACCACCTTCTAGTTGTTGCACCATCTACAAGTGACTCTCCATTGCTGTCGCACAACCTTAATCATCTCATGGCCTCGCTATGTCTCCCTCTCTGTTGTAGGACCAACCCCAATTATCCCTGTGTTGCTTCCCAGCTCACCGACTTGAGCTCCGCCTTCTGTACACGCATGCATCCTATTCCCACACTCGCTGGTCTTTACCTCCCAACTGCTTTGCCATACTGAGCCCTAGTTGAGATGCCCTACTGCACCTCATCAAAGGCCACCCGCCACTGATTTGAGCCCCAGTCGCCATTAATTGAGAGTCTTACATGCCCCTTCGTCGGCCTCTCCCGCTCCGGCTGACCCATGCCCAACGTGGTCCTTTGTCAGCCTGCTCTCACACTCTCTCCCATGAGCGCCGCTAACCTATTCCTGCACCTCACTTGACCTTCATTTTCTTCTACCATAAGACAAAATTTATTTTACCGTCAAACTTCTCTACTTCGAATAAGGACTTTATCATCTTAGTTGTTTGCTCTTAAGCTTTAATACTAATTGTTGGGATTCATAACGGAAGATTCACGAATCACCTTATTCTCAAACAACACAAAAAATTAAAAGTAATGCAAGATAAAAGAAAGTAACAAAAAAAAACACAGCGATATACATGATTTACTCAAAATTGGATTACGTCCATGGGAGAAGTGAGAGATCCACTATCAAAAGGCTTTACAAGAGTATACAAAAAAGACTGTATTCTTTTTTACTCAACTAAACTCTTTCACCAAGTCTCGATAACGCCTCCACCTTTACAGAAAATCTCCAAGAGAACACCATGAGAAACCACCACGAGAGACCACCAAGAAGCACTAGAAAGAATCACATACGAGAACTGACACACTCTTTCTTTCTCTTCTCTCTATTCTCTCTATTTCTCTCTAGTTCAACCTCAGCACTGCCCCGCTAAACTCTATGTATTACTAGAATATTTATAGGCCTTTATTGAATCTGAGTTTTACTCTAATTACAACTCCTAATATTACAAATCAATCATAAGTCTGAATCCAACTTTGGATTTCTACTTTGACTCAAACTCTAATCCGAGTTCGAGACACCCAAAATTCAATAATCACGTGACCACTAACATTGGTGTCAAGCTTCACAAACTTGCTTTGATCACCAGGCATATGGTTGCTAGCACCATTATCAAGGTACCATGTGCTGCTCTCTTGATCATTAGCACCTTCTTTATAAGCAAGCAACAATGCTTCATCTCCTTCATGGCATTCAACAAGATTTGGTTCTTCTTCTACTTTCTTGTTTTTGCACTACCAAGAGAAATGACCAAGTTTGCTACAAGTATAGCATTCCACATTTTGCTTGTCATATCTTCTCTTATAATGACATCTGTCTCTTCCTCTTCCACGACCTCTTGTTGATGTTTGGCTTCTATTGTCATTAGGAGAATTTTGCTCACCTTCCCTTCTTCTTTGACCAACACCTCGTCCTTGGCCACAACTCTTCTACATGTTTGATTTCTTTCACCTCTAGCATCTCCCTTGTTCTTAAAGGAGAACTTTACTTGCAAGACTTGCTCCACATTTTCTTGTTTGCCTCTATTCAACCTTTCTTCATGAGCACTTAGAGAATCATTCAATTGATCAATGGTCATAGTCTCCAAGTCCTTTGACTCCTCAATAGCCACCACCACATGCTTAAATTTGGAGTTGAGTGATCATAAGATTTTCTCCACCATATGAACATCTTGAAAATCTTCACCAAGTCTTTTCATTTGATTGACAACCACCAACACTCATGAGAAGTATTCTGAGATAGACTCTTTGTCTTTCATGAAAAGCTTTTCAAACTCAGCCCTTAGAGTTTGAAGACTTACCTTCTTCACTTTATCAACTCCTTTGAAGGAGTTTTCAAGAATCTCTCGTGCTTATTTGGCATTTGTTGCACCAGCAACCTTCTCGAATATATCATCATCCAAACCTCGATAGATGATTGTGAGAGCACATTGATCTCTTTTTCTCTCCTTCTCCAAAGCTAGCTTCTTTTTGGTTTTGATTTTAAGACAGCCACATTCAGAGGATCTTCAGACCCTTTGCTTACAACATCCTGTACATCTTGAGAACCAAGGATGACTTTCATCCGAATTACCCAATTATCAAAGTTTTCTTTGGTGAGGCATGGGTATTGGAAGGAAAGTGAAGTACTTTTTAAAGCCACTATGGCTCTGATACCACTTGTTGGAAGATGGTAGGCTCTCACACAATACTCAAACAATGAATAAATTTTTGGAGAGAAACTAGATAAAATATTTTAATTTATAACTTGAAGATTGGTACTACAAAATATCTGAATACAACATATATTTATACTACTTCAAATCTAAATAGATACATGCACCGTTTTAGATTCGAAAACTACTTGAAACTATTTTAGTAGCTACTTTTTCAGATTCTGAAACTACTTGACACTATTTCATTTAACTGGTAATAATTTTTTCTAGAAAATTTTGATTCATGCACTGTTTATTTATGCAGAAATTAGACCCTTCAAGCTTTCGAATGAATCATTACTTTCTTCAATCCATGAAGAAATGAATAAATTATACTTATCCAAATTAGTTCCTTCTGCTATGAATGAAAAGTCAAGTTTAAGTTCCGACATTATATGATTACGAAGGGAAGGTAATCCAAGAGAATAAAGAGGATCCATGTATATGTTGGAACACAATTTGATAATATTGCTTCATTCAGAGTAAGTTTGAGATAGCATCGCATCCAACATAATTTCGAATTTCATACATTCACGATGATCCTACAAGAGCATCTGCAAGATGCTAACAACATGGTTGCCCATGGTATATCCATGCTTTAAGATTAACTGATGGGATTACATTTGAGATCAAAGTCTTCAATAAGGAACATACATGTCCTGGAATCAACAAGGCTGGAAATGTCATGTCATCTCAACATTGAATTGTGATCACGTAGCTACTACTGTTGCTAAGAAACGTTTTGTCTCACTAGCTAAAATAAGAGATGAATTAAGGGATCAATTAGGCTTAAACGTTCCTTATGACAAGTGTTACAAGGGTGTTGAGGAAGCCATGGCAATCGTTCGTGGGAGGGTAGAGAAGTCCTTCAAATATGTCCCAGCACTGAATGTTGAGATTAAAGGGAGAGATCCGAATTTTAGAATTATTTTTGCTTTTGAAAGTTGTTTGTATAGTTTAAGAAAGGTTAGAGTAGATGGATGCCACCTCAGGGGGAAGTATCCAGGTATGCTATTGTCGGTCGTTGCCCTTGATGGAAATAATGGACTATTTCCCATTGTTTTTGTCGTGGAAAGAGAATGGAAACCTGTGGGCATGGTTCATTGAAATTCTTCAGAGGGTGTTGGATGTGGATCCATCAACATTGACTATAATGTCTGATCAAGAGAAGGGGATTACAGAAGCATTAGCAGTACATATGCCACTACAGAACACTGCACTGACACAAAAACTTCAAGAAGTCTTAGTCAGGCGCATACTATGAAATACTGGCTTGGAATGCAGCACATGCATTTATAGATGAGAGGTATTATACAGCAATGGCAGATTGGAAAGTTTAGCACCAGGAGCTGCTTCATACTTGGAGGGTTTGAAGGGAAGTTGGAGAAGAAGCCAATTTTAAAGAATGTACAAAACTACAATATTTGAGAACAGCATGTCAGAGAGATTTAATGCTTTTGTACTCGATGCAAGAACTAGGCCAGTTGTTGACTTAATGGATTTTATTAGGAAAAACAAATGCAACAAACTAGAAAGAGTAGTTGGTCCCGATGGCACAAATGTATGTAAATGATATTGGCAAGGATTTAACTGGCTATCAGATGCCGAGAACTCCAAACACAAAGGCAGAAGTTCAATCGGTGAATGACAGGTGTGACGTGAATTTGGGATCAAAGTCTTGTAGCTGTAAATAATGGCTGTTAACTGGGCCGGCACATGTTCACGCAACTGCGATTATCGTAACTACGAACAGGCCTCCGTAGGAACACTGATGAATGCTACTCAACAACTAAGTTAAACATAATATGTTAGATTGTGGTTCTTGTTTTACGTTGTTTTCTAACTTGTTTGACATTGTGGTTCTTGTTTTGAATTGTTGTTGTCTAATTTGTTTCTTAATTGTTTGACAGGTACAGGGAGGCTTATGCAATCAAGTACTACACAGGGGTAACAAATCAAATTTTTGATGATGACCTTAATAGGTTTTACGTTATTTATAAGCAAACCATTGACCTTTACTAATTGATGACATTATATGAAAATGTATAATTTATATGCAAATCATTTACTAATTAATAAATTACATGCAAAAATATAATGGATATGCAAATCATTATGCTTAGTAAAGATCATTGATCACATTGTTAAATATTGGTTGTATGTATTTGTATTTACTCATGGATTCGATTCTTAATTATTCAACCCTCTTTTTTATGTCTCACTTGCAACTCTGCTTGCCATGGAACCTGTGATAACTACACAAGCATCTCAGACAAGTTCAACATGTAGAGGGTGAGTACAACTAATTTATGATGTTTACATACAACTAAAAAGTAGTTCAACTGTTTTGACAATTTACTTATGTTTGTAGCACTTTGGGCCTAGCAAGAGGCACTGTTGTTAAGAGGAAGAGGTAAGATATCTCTGGACCAACATCTTCCATGCAATCTATGCACCTAGATATTGGTGCTGGAAGCAAGATCTTACCAAGGAAAGGAAGGTTTATGTCAGGACTTCCCAAGCAATATGGAGACTCAATTTGCCATGGAACTGTTGGTTCACTCCATCAAGATAAGCCAGGGAGTTGGAAGTGTAGGTTCAAGCCATGAAGCTGGAGGTATAGGTCCCAAGGCAGGGAGACGTGAGGTTGAAGATTGCAAGATCTTTCTTTTGGCCACTATACATAATAGACTACCAAGAATTTGAACCGAATTAAATTGGAGATGTGTGTCTATTTTGGCCAATCGCATCTTGTTTGACGTGTTTAAAAATGACATTCACAGGTTATGTCTTGTATTAGACGTGATTTTAATTTATTCATTAACAGTGAACTCAAATTCCTGCTAGTTTTTATGCTTGCAAAAAGTACATCGTTCTTTACATGCACAAGATCACTTTATACAGTATAATCATTAGAATGCAAATAGCTACGACCTCAAACCAATACAAACCATCCACTACGACCCTAACCATTTCATACTGTGTCTTCTCTACGATCTCAAGCTTTCTTATCAGTGCCTCAATTTTTTGTTTATTTGCATCCAATTTCTCCTCCAACATTTCCAACTGCCTGTTCATTTCTTTGAAAATGATATTGTAAACCTAGCTTTACCTAAGCAATTGAAATTTCAACATCATCGGCCTAAGAAAAACCCATAACCTTTGTTGTCTTCATTCTAAAACAGTAGCCAAAATTAGAAAAAAAAAAATTAAAAAAGAAATACAAAATGGGGGAAATGCAACCTTGTAGTACTAAGAAGCATCCATTTTAAGTTTTGATTTCAGAAATAATTTCGACACCCATTTAAATTATTTTATTTCTACCATTTTATTTTGGTCGTTTCGATCATTTCAGCGATTTTAATTATCTGATGATCTTAATAGTCCAAAATTTTCAAAATGATTTTTGAGACCATTCATTTCGGTTTTAGTCTAAACCGACACGTTTCAAGCACATTTTAGTTTCAATTGAACCTTAAAACATTGCTTAGAAGAACATCTTAATTTACATTTGGCTCCACAATAATAAATTACAAACTGTCTAGAGACCAAAATTTTAAATTTTGGTTTCGGTTAAATCATTTTTAAAATTTTTTTTAGAAAAATTTAACTTTCAATTTAAAATATTTTAAAATTTTAAAAAGAATATATATATATATATATATTTAAAAATATTAAATAAATTTTTTTTTTGGTAAAAAAGATTTAAAATGTGAAAGAAAATAAAAGGTGTTGTTAAGAGGATTTAAACCTATATCACTTGTGACCCAAGTTAATAATGTAACCATTAAACTAATAATACTTTATGATATAAATATAATATATAAATATAAATAATATATTTTTTAAAGTTAAAATCAAAACATTTTGGCCTAGAGACACAAGTCCCACCCAATTCTCGGAGTTTTCCGTGAAATTCAAAATTACCTAAAACTCCTTACGAATTTGTCATGTTTGCAATTAACTACTACTGCTGTAATTGGAGATTTAGATTTTGATTCCAATCTCAAAGAACTTGAATTTGGGGATCAAAAGTAGGTTTACTGAAATTTGAATGAAGATCTGAATCACGCATGCATTGGAGTTGAATAAATCACTTGAATAAAAAAAAAAAAAAAAATTAGATGGGGGGTATTTCATACCTTAGAACGCCATTAGAGAGGGTATAACCTAGCTCCAACCTATTTGAAGCAGACGAGGCCATCTGGTCACATATGTAAGTGCACATTTAACTGATAGAAATATAACCATTGAGCAGCTTTTTGCAATCTCATATAAATAAATAAGATTAACGTTTCAGTTCATTTTAGCTTATTAAGGGCAGGAATATTTTGGTCAATTCAGGTAACGTTAATGACTCGGTTTCACCCAAACTAGAGTTTTTACAAAAGGTTTATGAGAAGTTATTTGCAATTAATCCAAACAGAAATTGGTTTTTTGCCCGTCTTGATTGGACCAGATTTTCGCTAATGACCATTAATCCTTAAACTTGAGTTGACCTTAATCTAACTCGGAGTACACAGTAAGAAATCAAATTCAATTGAATCTCAGCTCACCTACAATGTGACAAAATATTTACCGCCCCTCTGGACTTATCACCTCTCATATAGAAAAAATGTATTACATAAATGCAACCACCAAACCTATAAACCACAAATCCAATAAATTGCCAATAGTTGCATATTTATTAGATGAAAGAAACATTATCCATGAGACAACTGTTGCATTACCAAAAGCCACAAATGGCTGGTGATCACAAGCAATGCCAGTTCAATCTTCAGACATGCTGACCACCACAATCCATCTGGCGTCTGACTAGAGACGATCAAGGGCCAAACAGACAGATCAACAAACACCAACTTCTAATAACAGAGCTGTGCTCAATGAGTGGATGAGATCTCTCCAAGAGATATCTATTCAAAATTCAACAAAGAAAAAGTTAAAAGTACAACTAATTTACATAAATCCTACCTCCCATATTCTCAGGATACATAAAGTGTGAGTCATTTTAGCTGTCATTTACAGATTACACACTTTCCCACAAAACAATTCTGTTGCACAAAGATGAAGCCTTGTACATAACAAGGTTGGCACTATGTCAATGCTTTTAGTTGTTCATGCATTTTTATAACAAGTATTAGAGCCAGTTTGGAGTGATAGGCTTGTTTGTAGTTGTATTTGGGGGGGTGTCATTTGTAACCTTTGCTAAAGATCGATACTGCAGCTTGACGCTCTCTGCATTATCCAATGTCTTCACTACATACCTGTTCATGATGCAGAGTTTGAAAAGATGTTACATGAATGCTTTGTTTGGTCTAAAATCCAATATTGTCTCAAAGGAGCCTTTCATGAAAACTACCACACAACATAATGAGTTGTTTCTAATGTCAAAGCTTGACCAGGTCAACTGAAGGTTGCTAATAACATTCAATTGAACTAGAGAACTACAAGAGGAAAAGTCAAATCAAGGGATAGAATAAAAAAAAATGCCAAATTCTGGGAAATCTTCAAGATTACAGGACTAATTGTATAGACTCAATTTCCGTAGAAATTTGATCTTCCACAGGAATTTTAGGCCATTTAGCAGCAATCACCAGGACAAGTGCTTGGCAACAATTTCTGATGACTTCATTTTCCAATTGGAATCACATGGTTCCATTGGAATATGTAAGAGAGATCCAACCCCTCTAATTCTTTTCCCAGGTAAGAAATGTCCATCTCGTTTTTCTTGGAATTTGGACAAATGGACTTGCTTGCAACCCCAATTTCTATGAGAACATTTTCCAGCAAAAGATTTTGAAGTATCTAAACAAGCCTTAACAACACCAACTACAATATGCCACATTTGAAAGCTTGTACAGTTCGATGATAATCAAGAAAGAAAATCTTCAATCCAAAGGCTGTAAAAGTTGCTTCAGTGTATCTTTTTGAGTTTAAGTCTCAGAATAATCTGTTGGGAAGCCATAAACTAGGATTGTTATGCCATCAATATAAAATTGCAGGTAACTGAACCCTTGAGGTGTTTTGCACTCAGGGCTATTCTTTGGAAGGCTATACACAATGATTATAATTAAACAGCTAAAAGAAGCAAAAATCCGAAATCCGAAAGGTTTCTCTCACTGGTCCTAGGGCAACTCAAATCTTCAAACAAGGTTATTAGATTAAAGAAAAGGTGAAGCAAAGAAATGAAACGGCAGTATTTCAAGAAAATGGCCACACATGCAAAAGTTGCTCAATCTTAAATAGGGACATGCTCATCAAATTGACCCTAAATATGTTGACGGCTAGGGTTTGCACTTCAATGATGAAAAAGCTAATAGCTCAACTTTTCTAAGAAGAAAAATAATTACATATCCAAATCGTATAACAGCCGTCAATAAACATGCAACTTCAATAGCCTCTAAACCCTAATTGGACTTCTAGTAGGCTTAATTAATGACTCGATTACATACTGTTATTTACTGGGCTTTCAAAGCTATTCTAATAGATTGTGATGATACTAAAGGGACTGCTAGTATAGGAGGGCACTTACTGCAACCATACTAATTCTATTTGTCCCTAATCTAAGCCTATATTCTTCAACAGCCTTCCTCAAGTTGAATTGTATATATCATTCATTGTCAAGCTTGATTCTGACCTGTGCAAGTTTCTCAAAATTCAGATACTTTGTGAAACTGTCTGCTAGCTGATCTCTTGATCTAACAAATACCGACTTCAGAACTTGATTTTGTATCTTTGTCCTAACAAAATGAAGGTCTATTTCAATATATTTGTTTTATTCATGAAATACTGAATTATTGGCAATATATAAGGGTGCTTGATTGTCACATAAGAGTTGAGATATCTCTTGGAATTGGATGTCTTAGTTCATTGAAAAAATGACTTTAGCCATATAATTTCACAAATAATTAGGAAATTTTATCTTTATTTTGCTTTAATATTGGATCTAGCTACTAGAGTTTGTTTCTTACTTTTCTAAATTTCCATCAAACATTATACAAATTCCTGATATGGATCTTCTAACCACTGATGAACTTGCCCAGTCTATATCAGGATAATCTTTTATATTTAGACTAGCCTGTCTCTTATAAATCAGTCTAAGTCTTGAAATACTCTTGAGATATCTAAGCATTTGATTTACTACTTCTAGATGAGACTTACTTCTGTCATGAACTAACTCAACACCAACTACATAGTTGATATCTAATCTAATTATAATTAAATAGATGAGCTTGTCAACTACTCTTCTGTACATTTTTGGATTTTTCCAATATTTTTTCTTAATCTACATATAATTTTGAGTTTGTATATTAGAAATCTGGTTGTTTTGCTTCCAAGTAATCTTGTTTTTTTTAATACATCTACGACATACTTTCTTTAAGATAGAACCAGTTCTCTTTGTGATTGAATGACCTCTATTCCAAAATATAATATAGTTTTTTAAGGTTTTTGATTTTAAATTGAGAATTCAGAAATTTCTTCAATTTCTTTAATCCTTTTATATTATCCCATGTTATTATAATATCATCAACATACATTAGAAGAATTATGGTTCTTCGTGTATCTTTCTGTATGATCAGCTTGGCTTCTTTTAAAACTATATTAGTAAATATCGAGCAAAATTTTTTAAACCCCTTGGAGATTGTTTTAGTCCATGCAATGATCATTTTAATTTGCAAACTATTCCTTCTTTACGTGAGCTGAACCTTGGTGATTCATCTATATACATCTCTTCATGGAGATTTGCATGAAATACATTCTTTATACCTAATTGCTAAGTACTCTGTTTTTTAATTATTGCAATGAACAAAATTACTCTAACTAAATTTAGTGACTATTGGAAAAAAAACTTCAAAGTAACCTATCCTTAGAATATGAGTATAACCCTTTACTACTAATCGTACTTTGAACCTTTCTACACTGGCGTCTATATGATATTTGATGGTGAATATTCACTTACATCCTACCACAGGCTTATTACTTGATTTTGGTACAAATTTCCAAATATTGCTCTTATAGAGCATCCATTTCCAACTGCATTATCTATCTCCATCTCTGATATGTCATTATTTCATGTACTTTGTTGGGAATCTTTCCTACTAACAATACTTGAGCCAATCTCCTCTATGTTGGAGGTTAATAAAGAATATAACATGTACCTTCCAATTTGGATGTCTTATGCACTCACATATCCACATTCTTATTACAATTGGTCAATCATCTTCACTTATCTACTCTTCTACATTCAACTTAGATTGTTTATGTTGTTCAACAAACACTTTAACAAGTGAGTTTGATTGTTTAGGATTTTGATTTGTAATCTCATTTTGCTTTTTCCTTCTGAAGTACACCCAAGACTAATTATTAATTGTCTCAATGTGTTCTTTGGTAATATCAATATAAACAGACAAGACAACATCTTGCCCTTAGTTCTAGTCACCCAAACCATCACTTAAATCTTTTTTATCATTCCTAAAATAATATGCTAGTTCTCATAGAATTTTACATCAGCAAAAATAAACATCTTATATGTTCTTGAATCATAACATATATATCCTTTTTGAGTTCTGCAATAACCTACAAAGATGCGTTTAACAAACCTAGGTTCCAATTTATCTCTAAATAAATTGTTATTATGAGCATAACATAAACATCCAAAGATTCTGAGAAAAAGATGAAAGACATTTTCATTGGAATACAGAGTTTTCAGAGGACTCTTATTATTTAACTTTGGAGTGAAAATTTTGTTGATGAGATACAAGATAGTAATTGCTACAAAAAGATGGTGATACATTTCTCTCAAATAATAATGCCCTGATCATTTCTAATATGTGCTGATTTTTCTTTTCAGCAACTCTATTTTGTTGAGGTGTATAAGCACAAGTAGTTTAAAATAGTATATCATTACCTCTCATATACCTTTGAAACTCTAATGACATATATTTTCCCCCATTATCTGTTCTTAAAATCTTGAGATTTGCTTAAAACTAATTTTTAACTTCTTTATGAAAGGTTTTGAAAGCACAAATAACATCTAACTTTTTTTAAAAAAAATATAGTCGTACTACTCTTATATAATTAGCTATAAAAATTACAAAATACTTATAATCATTCTAAGATGATGTTCTTGTAATCCAAACATCACTATACACTATATGAAAGGGACAAATGCTAGTCTTTATTAATTTTGGTAAGAATACAAATCTATTATGCCTTACATACCCATATGCTTGACATATTACTAGATAACCTAGAATTCGAAAATAATAATTTAAGAATATGATATGAGGGGTGATCAAGACTACAGTGTCATTTTAGAAATTCTTTTTATCGAACCAACAATACCTTAAACCTTGATGTATCTTCCTTTAGGACATAGAAATCACTGCCTTCCACACCCCCCACAAAATTTTCTCTCTATTTAAAGATCCTGAAAAAAAATTATATATAATAAAGTGTTACCGAACAGTTCAAACTCTTTGTCACTTGACTAATAGTAAATTCACTGGAAATTTTGGAATAAAGAGAGAAAGGGTAAAACGTAGAGAAGAAAATCGTATATTTTCTATTCCAACTACTAGTGAGGCAATTTCATCAGCTAAAGTTATGCCTTGTAAGGATGAGATTACTTAATTACTCAAAACATGACTTATTACCTACCATATGATGAAAGACTCTTAAATCAATAATCGAAGAGTTTCTCTGACTATTGTGGTCAGATGCTTTGGAAGTTTACTTTCTGTTGTGAAAAAAGTCATTTTCTTCATCAACTAATCATATTCATCTTTTGAGACTGTGACTTGACCTTCTATATTTAAAACAAGTTGACTTTTGTCTATTTTTAAACTTCCTGATATATCTGTTTGTGCATTCTTAACCCATGCTGATTTATCTATTACAAACCAATATCTATCAACTATATGCCCAAATCCTTCACACTTGATACACTTCACATTACTTCTACATCTTCCTTCAGCAAAAAAACCATTTCTTCTTCTTCCTCTTCCTGAAAATTCACCTCTACCATATGTTTGCTCTCCTCCTAAGATCAATGTTGAACTCTCTTGTATTTCACAAAGTAGAAGAGAGTTTATGCTTTTTAAAACCTTTCATATATTTCCTCTATTGAAGGAAGGTTACTTTTAATCAGAAAATTGGTTTTGTACTACTCAAATTATGGTTCTAATTCGTGAAAGAACTACATAATCTTTTGTTCCTCATGGTCTTTTCTAATTTTTTTTTGTTTTATCTTATCTGTAATACTCTAATTCATTTCGCAGACTAATTAACAAGTTGAAGTATGTGTTTAATTTTTTCTATTTCATTTGAGATTGTAAATTTGTTCCCGGATTGAGAAAACTCGTAACAAATTGCTTTTGCTCTCATACATCTTATTGAGCTTCTTCCATATGGTCTTTGAGCCATTACAATGCAGTAAGTTGTGACCTATGTCAGGGCCTATATTGTTTAAGAGGACAAAGATCACCTTTAAATCCTCCTACTCCCAGTCTTCTATTTTTGTTCAATTTCTTTGAGGGTTTTTTTTCATCAACTTGTGTTTTTTTCTGGATTTGAAGTAAATTTCTACAGATTTTACATATGGAAGACAGTTTTGAATACTTTTCAATTTGGTAGTAATAATTGGCAAACTTCCTCCTTCTTTGAAGGGTTTTCAATCTTCACTCGTGGGCATCTTTACGATTTTTAAAACTTGAAGCTCTGATATCATTTTAATAGGTAGATTTTGCACTTCGATGATAAAAGAGCTTGTAGCTCAACTTTTCCAAGAAGAAAAATAATTACATATCCAAACCCTGGAATAGCCATCAATAAATATGCAGATTTAGCAGCCTCTAAACTTTAATTAGACTCCCAGTGGATTTAACTAATGATCTGATTATATACTGCTATCTGATGGACTTTCAGACCTGTTCTAATAGGTTGTCATGATACTAAAAAAGACTACTCATATAGGAGGGCACTTGTTGCTACTATACTAAGCCTATTTATCCCTAATTTGAGCCTATATTCTTCAATAAAATACAGCTTTTATTATCATCCCAAAACCATACTAAGTGTTATGTGTTTCTTAACAAGCAGGGCTTTATATCTGTTCTTATTGGACAACAATCTCCAGTGAGTGAAGAGAGGTTGATCTCCTGTCTCCTTCTCTAATCAATTTCATGGATCTAAAATAAAACAGCAAGCACTAACAAACATATTGCTTGTATTAGCTCACCACATAACAGATAAAGAAAACAATGCAGTAGAAATGACTAACCATCCATTTAAACATTGTGTTGTCACAACTGCAACACGTCCAACGAAACGTTGTGGTGTCCTCTTGTTCCCCTGAGAAATTTCTAGACTTCAGGACATATTCAGATCGCAACTTGTTGAGCAAGAAAACCTGCAAATTTCAGCTACTACCTTGATTATCACTCGATCAGAGACAACAAAGGGAAACTGGACACCTTTACCACGAGATAGATCAACAGGAAATGGATCATCATAGCTACTTTTTTCCTAAAAGAAGATGAGGTTGATGATTATGGAAAGGAAGCAAAATAGAAACTGTTAACAACATAATCAATATTTTCAAAAAAAACAAAATTAAGAGAATGACAAAAACCTGTTCATATCTATCTCTTCTCCTTTTTGAGGATTTCGAGTATAGTGACTCTTCTTCTCGTCGGAAGGCCTGGACTGCAGAACGGATTGCTAAAGAGGCAAGAATTGAAATAGCTAGGATAAGTTAACTTCATTGAAAAGGAACAAAAAAAAACCTTGAATACAATAATGAATTCAGAGGAAAAAAAAAGCCATGTAATGGTAGCTAATGGAACCAAAACAGAAAGAATTTTAAAGCATACAGGAATATAGATTCTATGATGGCTGTATTAAAAGACATAGGATGAGTTAACTACACCGAAAAGGGAAAAAGGTATCTTGAATATGACAATACATTCAGAGAAGAAAACTTGACCATGTAATGGTAACTAATGGAACCAAAAACAGATGTAAGAATTTTAAAGCATATAAGAAAACAGATTTTAGGGCTGCTGTACTAAAGCAAGATGAAGCCAGTCATAAAATACACAACTGAAATTTGACTAAAAGATTTTTTCTTAATCACTGAAATGTCCAATAACTAGTGTGGAAAAGCCTTATGAAACTTATTCAATATCCATCATAGGTTTATACTTAGGAGGCAATCTCCTTCCAACAGTGAGTGACAAAGCAATGGCTGTGGGAAAGGCTTGCATCTCAAGTTGAAAAAGCAGAAATCCTCCTTTTAACTGTATAGTTTACATTAAACTCAAATTAACTCAGTTCTTTAGCATGTCCACCACAGCTAATTAGCACTGAAAGAACACCTAGATGCATAAGCACACTATGCGCAGACTGAGACCACAAGGGGTACATGAGAGTTTTTCAGTTTATTAAAATGGATGGTGGGGTATAGCAAAGTTTTAAGTAATAAGGCTGTGTTTGGAATGGGGTTTGGGACCAAGTCAACTTTTTTTAGAATTTTTTTTTCTTGTGAAATTAATATTTATTATTTTATATTATTATTAAATTAAATTATTATAAAAAATTAAATAGCTTTTTGAGCTTTAAATTATTGAAGTCTTAATTTTGATAAAAAGATATTAGTTTACAAAAGTGGTTCACTAGTCTTGACCTTGACCTTGACATTGACCTTGACCGCGTACCAAACGGGCCCTAAAAGTCTAGCCAAACACACACACATACACACATATGTTATAAGAATTGTTACTGTTACCACTGTAATGTACAATACAATGTCAAAGAAATTAGCCAGTCATTCAAAGTTAGTAGATTCTATGGCTGATTTTATACCAAAATTAGCAGATTCTATGGCTGATTTTATACCAAAGTTAGCAGATTCTATGGCTGATTTTATACCCGTAATAATTGTAAATTCTCTATATTTTCCTTATTTAGGATATGCCTTATTTTCTTCAGCTTGTATTCATTATATAAGGGGCATTCTTCTCCAAGGAGGACACCAGTTTTTTTGCTCAAAACTTTTTAAGATTATCATGGTATCAGAACCTGAGTTCTGAATTCTCCTGTGTCTCTTCCTCTCAGTCCTAGTTCAGTTCCTTATTCTTAGTTATTTTGATCAAGTTATCTCAGCCTTATGTCTTCAGACAAGCATGAATTTTTGATTCGTTTCAATGGCAAAAACTACTCAGCCTGGGTATTTCACTTCAAGATATTTGTCAAAGGCAAAGATCTATGGGATCATATTGATGGCAGCAAACCTGCACCTGATAAAGACAAGGATGAGCACTCCAAGTGGGAAGTCAAGGATGCTCAAATCATGACATGGATTCTAGGATCTGTAGAATCCAACATCATCTTGAATCTTCGACCTTTCAAAACTGCAGCTGAAATGTGGAATTATTTGAAAAAACTCTATAGTCAACACAACACTGCTCGTTGGTTTCAACTTGAATATGAGCTAGCAAGTCTTCAACATGATAGTCTCTCAATCTCAGATTTTTATTCTACCTTCATGAATCTTTGGGCTGAATATACTGATATTGTCTATGCTACCTTACCTTCCGAAGGTCTTATTTATATTCAATCTGTACATGAAACTACTAAGAGGGATCAATTTCTTATGAAATTGAGATCTGAATTTGAAAGCACCAGATCTAATCTTATGAATCGAGAAACTGTTCCATCCTTGGATGCATGTCTCAATTATTTATTTCGTGAGGAACAACAGCTTCTCACTCAAGCCACCATGGAACAAATTAAATTCACTCCTATTCCTATGGCTTATGTAGCCCAAGGCAAGTCAAAAGGTAAGGACATGAGTACTATTCAGTGTTATTGCTGCAAAGAATTTGGCCATTATGCTTCAAGTTGTTCAAAAAAATTCTGCAACTATTGCAAAAAAGATGGACATATCATCAAGGAATGTCCTATTCGACCTCTCAAGAGATCTGGAATGGCATATACTGTCTCAGTTGGTTCTTCTAATGCTGGTAGTTCTAAGGATAAAGCTCATCTGACACAAAGTGCTCCAGCTCCTATTCAATCTGTGACACCTGAAATGATTCAGCAAATAATCATTTATACATTTTCCGCATTAGGACTCTCAGGTAAACCTTTATCTAAACCTTCACCGTGGTACTTTGATTATGGGGCTTCCCATCACATGACAAACAATGTTAAATTCTTCACCAATGTAAATAAATATCCTGGAAATCTCAAGATTTATACAGCTGATGGAAACTCCTTGCCTATCACTGCCACTGGTGATATTTCTTCATCCATAACCAATGTCTTTGTCTCTCCTAACATTACCACTAATCGTGTTTCTGTTGGACAATTAGTTGAAAATGATTGTAAAATGGAATTTTCTAAATCTGGTTGTGTGGTGCAGGATCAGCAATCGGGGAAGATGATCGCAAGGGGGCCTAAAATTGGACGTCTTTTTCCTCTTTAGTTTCCTATGTCTTCATGTTTCTTTTCACTTGTTATCACTTGCAATTCTACTTATATTGATTACCGAGCATAGCATAAACGCCTTGGACATCCAAACTCAAATGTGCTTTATGCTTTGCTAAATTCTGGTTTACTTGGCAATAAAGGGTCACCATCTCTTAGTACTGTTCAATTTGATTGCAATTCTTGTAGGCTTGGAAAAAGTAAAGTTCTGCCATTTCCCACTCACACACCTAAAGTAGTCCAGCCTTTTGATTTGATACATAGTGATGTGTGGGGAATGGCGCCAGTTACTTCTCATGCTAATTACAAGTATTTTGTCACTTTTATTGATGACTATAGTCGTTTCACATGGATTTATTTTCTGCATTCTAAAGATGAATTATTTTATGTCTTTAAGCTTTTTCATGCACATATTCAGACCCAATTTTCTGCTAGTATCAAAATTCTTCGTTCTGATATTGGGGGAGAATACGTCTCATTTATTTCAAGAATTTTTACAAACCAATGGTATAATTTCTCAAAGGTCTTGTCCTTCAACCCCTCAACAGAATGGAGTGGCTGAAAGAAAGAACCGACACCTTCTAGATGTTGTTCGCACCCTCCTATTAGAGTCATTTGTACCCTCTCGTTTTTGGTGTGAAGCTCTCTCAGCTGCTGTCTATCTCATCAATAGGTTACCTTCTCCTTCCTTGAACCATGTTTTCCCTTTCTTTCGGTTATTTGGTCATACCCCAAATTACTCTAATCTTCGTACTTTTGGTTGTGAGTGTTATATTCATCTTCCTACACACGAACGGACAAAACTAACAGCTCAAGCTGTTCAATGTGCTTTTCTAGGCTATTCGGTGCACCAAAAAGGTTTTCTTTGTTATGATCCCAACCTACGACGTATTCGCGTTTTTCGAAATGTGATTTTTTTGAAAATCAGTATTTTTTTTTTACACACAAAGATGACATTTCTCCTTCATTCTCTGTTTTGCCAATGTTTACTAACTATTCTGAAGATTCCATGCCTTCAAAGCCTCTCATAGTCTACCAACGACGCAAGATTCCAGCCTCTCGGGCCCCTTCCAGCTCATTCCCTTAATGTTGATTCTGTTCCAACAACTGCACCAGTACCTCTCAGACAAAGTACTCAAGTTCGTAAACCACCAGATAGATATGGTTTCACCTCTCCTTTATCCTTGACAGCCACCTTGTCCTCTATTCCTATTCCATCATCCTATAAGCAGGTTATGGAGCATGAATGTTGGCGGAGAGCTATTGAAACAGAACTTCTTGCACTTGAAGAAAACCAAACATGAGATATTGTACCGTATCCACCATCTGTGAAACCTCTTGGTAGTAAGTTAGTGTTTTCTATCAAGCTCCGTTCTGATGGATCCATAGAACGTTACAAGGCTAGATTGGTGATTCTTGACAACAAGCAAGAGTATAGCCTAAATTATGAAGAGACCTTCGCACCAATAGCCAAAATGACCACTGTACAAACAATACTCGCCCTAACAGCATCACAATCATGGTCTTTACATCAAATGGATGTAAAGAATGCTTTCTTGCATGGTGATCTCAAGGAGGAAGTTTACATAAAACTTCCCTACGGTATGCCCACTTCTTCCCCTAATGAAGTTTGCAAACTAAAATGCTCTTTGTATGGATTGAAGCAGGCACCACGAGTATGGTTTGAAAAGTTTCGATCGACCCTCCTTAGTTTTTCATTTACACAAAGCCAGTATGACTCCTCACTTTTTCTCCAACGGACATCCAAGGGCAGAGTTGTTCTTCTTGTTTATGTGGATGACATTGTCATCACTGGTTCTGATATGGAGGCTATATCTAAACTTCAGAATTTGTTGCACTCTACTTTCCACATGAAAGATCTCGGCCCACTCACCTATTTTTTGGGGTTAGAGGTGCATCATCAGCCTCAAGGTATTTTCTTGAATCAACACAAGTATATTATGGATTTGGTTCAGCTAGCAGGACTTACAAACACTAATTCTGTTGACACCCCAATGGAAATTAATGTAAAATATCGACGGGGTGAAGGGGAACTTCTTGAGGATCCCACTTTATATCGCAAGCTGGTTGGAAGTCTTATCTGTCTAATTATCACCCGCCCGGACATCTCTTATGCTGTCCATATTGTCAGCAAGTTCATGCAAGCCCCTCGGCATCTCCACCTATCTGCAGTCCGCCGCATCATCAGATATATCCTGGGCACACAAAGTCATGGCTTATTCTTCCCTACTAGTTCTTCCCTCAAACTACAAGTCTATAGTGATGCAGATTGAACTGGTTGTCCGGACACAAGAAAATCAACTACAGGATGGTGTATGTTTCTTGGTGATGCTCTTATCTCTTGGAAATGCAAGAAACAAGACTCGGTCTCCAAATCATCCATTGAGGCAGAATACCATGCCATGTCTACTGCATGCTCAGAAATCATTTGGTTACGTAGTCTTTTAACAGAGCTTGGTTTCACGCAAGATCAACCTACTCCCTTACATGCTGACAACACTAGTGTCATCCAAATTGCAGCCAATCCTGTCTACCATGAACGCACAAAGCACATAGAGGTTGACTGTCACTCTATCCGGGAGGCCTATGATCGCCAAGTTATCAATCTCCCACATATCTCCACTACTCTACAGATTGCGAATATTTTCACCAAA